>JWHW01020893.1:238217-255087 GCA_000931545.1 Papilio glaucus
AAACCTTCTCCAGCTCTCAGCATTTCAAGGGAATTTGCAAAATTTGCAAAATCACAAAAATCATTTTTGTGATTTTCTTGTCACTATTTGTCTGGATAAGGGATTTACAGTTTCACCGAGTTTGAAGTGGCATAGTACAGAGGGCGCTTAGCCTAAGCCACTTAACAGCTACTAAGATAGAGGGCTCTCATACTCACCTCGACTTGTGACGTCATTATATTTGTAATACCGTTCGCTGAGCTCTTAGGTAGCTTCGGCTCACGCCCCATAGAGCAAGTGGATTCAAGGGCCACAGATTTCAGTAAAATTTGCATAATAATTTCATAATTCATAATAATAAATTGAATGTTATGTTTTTTGTCTTAATTACCAATGGGCTGCCATTTTCTGTCGTCAATGGGCTGCGAATATTACTGATACAGTTTAAAAGAAATATAAATTTATAATAATTCTTTAAAATATATTAAGAAAAATATATTTCAAATAGTCTTTTCAAATAGAACATAGTCCTAAATCGTCGCTTTAGCGTTGAAGTCTTTTTACCATAGTCGTATGACAAGGACGACGCCCTAAAGTGGCTCCAAAACATAGAATCTGCCGTCGGAATGTTTTAGTGAATCATCTCTTAAAATAACATGTATAAATGTATTTGTTCCAATTCCAATTGTCTTTTATAATTAAATACACTGGCGAATTTCAAGTGGAAACCACGAGGAATAGCGAAAAATAATCAAAGGACTACATCTGCATCAATCGATTTTTGAAAAAAAAATCAATATTTCCAGCCAGGAATCGAACTCGTTGACTTCGAACAAAAAAAACACTGTATTATTACGCCATTCTATAGTAAATATAATACGCCATACTAAAAACGAACGAATTGTGGGAAGTACTACACTGATTGCGATCTTATTTATATTTATGAGGTAAAAATAAATAAATAAATATGCGCTCACGCCCGTAACTAAGAGGGGTGGGCAAAGATCATGGATTTCCATTTGGCGCGATCCTGACACACCTCTCTCCCTTTTTCTACATTCATACATCTACGCATACATGCTCGTCGGTTTGGGGTCGGTGTGGGTGCTCCTTTTTTATTTATTAATTCCTTATATCGGCCTTTTTTAGTAAGCCACTAATCTGACCGATATAAGTTGTCCTAGGGCGTCCCGTACCAACACTGCCACTCACTTTTGCTACATACATTTGTTTCGTTATTCTCTCTTCATTCATCCTTTCAACATGCCTAAACCAGAACCATCAAAACACATCCATCTTAACATTTAGTAATATTGGGATGAGTGGTCCACCGCGCTGTCGGAAGCCAGGTCAGACGGTGTCGTAATCTGAGTGTGCATTAACATACCTGTTTACATACTAACTAATGAAGGTACAACTCCTTTCTAACTAATGAAGGTTAAAAAAAACTAAGGACACTTTTACCTGCCTTAAAGTCACTTATTATTTTTACTTGTGTGATGCCCATAATCATTATAACTATAGTTTGTTCAACATCAAGATATTATAGAATTTTTGTAAGCAATCAAACGTCACTTACCATACATAGCGGCCTTTTTATGCTTTCACCGGAAGTGTAATTTTGTGGAAATTGTAAGATTGTGAACGTAAAATTGCATAATATTAATAGCTAACGTTACAGGTAATGTGAAAAAAGGTTCTTTTTCGAAAATATTTTGGAATATATGAAACATAAAAGGTAACTTTTGTTTACGAAAATTCCATGTTAATGTGGAACAATCTATAGATTGAGTCTTCCCCTTACGAATTAACGATTTTCCTTTATATGTCTATAATTTTCTGATAATACTAACTGTTGCCCGCGGCACCGCACGCATTCGTGTCTCATTTTCCACACTGGTATTGTAAAAGAAAGTTTTATGATTTTTTTTATCCTTCGGAAACAGTTTTATTTTCGGTATAAAAAATTAGTAACCTATGTCATTTTCTGTATCCCTGACAATGTGTGAGCAAAATTTTATCATGTTTAATTGAGTCGTCAAGGAGTTAAAACGTAACAAACAAACTCACATTCGCATTTATAATATTAGTTAGGATTTATATCAAATAGACGAATTGCGATTGCTATCTAGTCAAAAAAGCTTTTTATACTGATATTATAAAAAGTTTATTTCGATAACACATTCATTATTCCAATGTTGGAATAGCCCAGCTTCGTTTTAAAGCTGCTTAAATAATAATTTTACGTATACGAAGTCGCGGACATCTGTTAGTTATTACACTGAAATACTTGATACATTATAATGTTTGTGATATACAAGTTTATTTTTGAGCAGCGATCATTAAATATCAGGTGAATCACTTGCTCCTTTGCCACGTCCTTATATAAAAAACTAAAATAACTGGATTTACTAAAAGTACCAGGTGCCTTTTCCCAGCTTATGTCTCAAGTTAATTAGCATACGGTCATGGGGAAATGTGTTCGCCTCGTCTTTTAATTATATAAAAACTACAGGATCTATTCTCTTTCCATTCCTTTCACCCCTTCGTATCATTAACCAATTTCCGGTAACGTAATTTCCGGTGACCGACACGCTCGAATTATTAAAAATATACTCGCATTGCGAAAAATACGATATACGCTATAAACTCGATAAATAATAAGTCTAGATGTATCTTGTTTAACATTTAGGCGTTGAGATCTGAAAAGATCAGGGAGTGCCGTTTTATGTCAATCGAATTGCAATTTTATGTGTAGTATTTAAATACTTTCAAATTTATGCATTGCCTGTTAACAAAACTTTATGTATTTATTCAAACAAAAAGCATGTAATATGTATAACGGTCACTGGTTTCGTGGATTGTGTAACAGTATTAAAATGCATCGGTATTAAACCCAAATAAGGCTTAGTGTTCACGTTAATACTAAATCATTGTCTTGTTAATGACACGATGCTAATATAATGGCCGTATTTTATTATATTTTAATGATTATATTGTTTCTGGGAACGTATTTATTAAAACTAAATCATGCATCTGTAACTTTAAATATTTCCACATCATATACGACACAATTTTTTTTCTTTTTAAATAATAAATGTCTCGCTGAAAATCAAATGTTCCATTCGTCCTTCACAGGAAAATATCAAGTATCAATAGCATTTCTTGAACATATTTGAACTACTTTCGAACCTTTCTTAACTTGGTAAGGGTTATAATAATCAACCACATGCTTTTCAGTATGATTCAGTTAAACATATATTTAAATATTTAGTGTTATGTGCGTTTCGTCACCATAAGCTAGTGCCGTAGTTAGATCATAATTTAGATCAATATAATATAGCGTCTGATGATATGAGATGGTCTGTTAGAGGTAGGGAGCAAATGATCACGTCAGCCAGCCTAGCTCTCCGAAGAATCCAGCATCCCCCTGACCAAAACCAGCAAACCCCGGGAGCAATCTTTTGTCTATGGTTTAACAGTTCTGGAGTAATTCGGCGCAAGCGTTTTAGTTTGCCTGGTATTTCTGTTAAGTTGCTTTTAGGATTCTGACAAGAGGATGCGCTCAAGTCTTGAGGGTCAATGCAAGATTCTCGCGGCAATTAATTGAGGTATCAAATAAAAAATACTTTGTCTTTGATTCTGGCATAGCTAGACTGTATCTTTGGGCTATGATTATAAAATAAAGGCTATTAAACTAGGTGTTATAAATAAGTAGGTTTTTGTTCTTGTTTTTACATAGCGTTCGATTGTGTTTAATATAATTACACTGAAATGGTAAACAATTTGCAAGGTGACAAAGGGAACGGTAATGACTGGCGATTAGAATGTCCTGCTACCGACTGTCACATTAATCTTAAATAAATTATCTTGATAAGATTGCGTTTTTTTCTATTTCGCTGCTTCAAAAGAAAAAAAAGATAAATTGCAGCTTTTGTTGTCAGAGATCGAAATTATATTTTTAATTTTATGTCAAGCAAACCGTTCGGTTACATGTTATTTTAATATGTTTTGTTAATAAAATAAAAATAGCATCTCCCGACTTTCACGAGTCACTTCGTCATAGAGGTAATTTGTCATTTCATCGTTAGATTTTAAGACCAACTTGATAGGTAATGAGCGGAATGTTTCAGATCAAGCGATAAATACACGCTATATATACATTCTGTCCAAGCATAAGTTCCTAAAGACATATTATCGAAGTGGACTAACATTATGAATTTATATAAAGATTTAAATACATTTTGCTCGGCACACAACTCTTTTCAGCTTCTCTTACTTCTTCCGCATTCATACATTTAGGCATATTTACCAACGAGTATGAAGCATACATACGTTACGAGTATACATACATTTCTCAACTTCAATTACTACTTGATTATGTATGACACTATATTTCCAAATAAAGATGGAAAGTTTGTAAACAAAGGGTACTCCTTACTTTTTATGCAAAAATTTGTAAATACTAAAAAAAAATGAAAAACATCTTTTTCTCGCATTACCTTATAACATTAGCTTATTAGCCATATTATAAAAACGACAAAGTTTCCACGTTAGGTACTGTTCCCTGGCAAAAAGTGAAACCGAAAATCTATTACTCCCTTCTTACACATCGCGTTTTCTTCCTTCCTCAAATATATAATCAATGAATAAATGACTCATAGTTAAATCAGAACAGTAACCTGTAATAAGAAGTTAACACTTTCGCAACCTCGGAATGAAATGATGTGACGCACCCACTAGTCGTGACGAAATTAAACCTGTCTCTCAATTAATGTCTATTGAAATCTAACATAAATTATACAGAGAGACACTAACGCACACATGCACATAGTTTCTTTATGCTTTTAAATTACTAGAGACAATTGTGTTGAGTCATGTAATATCAAAAAGAATGGGTGTAATGAGTATTACTCATTTTATTTGACACAAAATGCAAATTGGATGCATATTTTAGGCTTGAAAAATTATGGCTACAGCTAATTAATTTGCTGTAACTTTTGTACAGCCATAAAAGGCAAAAAAAATAAATGATAATAGACTTTACAATTCTACATTTCAGATTCAGGGCAGCCGGCTGTAACGCCGCTGCAAGGGCCCATACTACTGCGCAACGGGTCCGTTCCTGTTGTACCACTGACTGCCTACCCCACAGTCAATAACGGCTCATTCTACCAAATACCAGTAAGTGGTCTTTGATTGATATGATTACACGCTTTGTGCCATATATCTATGTATTACAAAATAACAAAACAAGAGAACTATTTGTATATATCTCTTGAATACACACGTCTACGAAATATTTGCATGAGAAAAGAACAATTTGATAGAAAAATAATGAAAATTATGACTGAAAGCTTTAAAAACATCAAAATTAGTCCGGCCAACCCATTCACTATAAACATATTAGTCTTGTGTAGCACATGTACGAAGTACTAACAGGTACTAATAAGGTGTACTAGTACATTATTCAGACAGTACTATTACAGTGCGCACTTTTATGTGTCCGATTAATACAAGACTAATACATAAGTATATTAATATACTAAATATTAACATTCTTACTTTGTCTTTTGAAATAAAGTGCTAAACGGTTTTTTATCAATTTAATCCACATGTTTATCCACCAAAAATTACCACCATTATTTACTTCTACTAAGTTCGATTCTGAGCCACTTCATAGATATGTATAAACTTTAACGCAACATAAATTATGTACTGTACCGAATGCGAATGCAAGGTGAGCAGTTAGTATGTAGTATAACACATGAATTTTATTACAGTTGTGGGAATTAGGTTCATTTATACGATCAGTGTTTAACTAATCCAGGTGCAACCGTTAATTTGAAACCAAATAACTGTTATTTACCTAACACGACAGCGTAATAGCCCAATGTAGCATTATCAACTGCAATGAGATAGACCTTAGCAATCGAGTTTCTGTATCAAGTAGTACTGTAGTAAATACCAAGATAGACGTAATAGTACTTGAATTAATTAATAATACCGCATTTTACATTTAACTAGGTCAAAAGCGAGCAATGAAACTTACAAGTGCTACTTTATGAATCAGCTAACAAATTATAATCATAGGGCAATACTGGCTTTTACCTTCAGCTTGTAGTACTTACAATCATTCAAGTGTTTGCATAATTCGTTGCAATTTTTGTTAGTAGACTGACATATTAATTTAATGGTAACTTATAGAGCCTAGTGTCAACAGTAAATGTATCATAAATGGGTGACCTGCTGAGCACCACGACCTCAAAAAATTATGACGAAAGTATATCGTCTGTTTAGAAAGCTATTTTGTTTTTCAATACCCTTCTTTGTTTAACCTATTCTCTGCAAAATGTCATCTTTTTTAAAGATCAAGGATATCAATGTAGTAATAGTTACCCAGTGATATTTTTACTATAGGTCTGTTATACGTGTTCCAACGACAGTGACAACAACAACTGCACATGTCGAATGTAAAAAGGATAGCCTTATTAAAAAATACGAAAAATGAGGACAGCTAGTATTTATAAGGAGAATACAAAGCTAGTGCACATTTTTTGTCACTTAAGCGTAAATGTAAACACATGACGTTAACTAAAGATCAAACGTCGTCATTTGGGACGTTTTCTAGTCTTAACTTTTCACCCACTACTGACATATCTGCTACATTTTTGTATTTTGTCATTGTACCCCTCTGTTTAATGCTATTCTATTTGGGTCCCGGTAAGGCTCATTGCTAGCTCGTCGATCTCCTTCTACAATTGAAAATCTACTGTAACTTTTATATATTATATACGAAGCAATCATACTTTTGGCTTGTTACACAACCTCCTTAAGGTTGGTAAAGTTTATGAGCATTGCTTATTTAAAAAAAAAAACAGCGGCTTTACATCCTGACTATTTGCAGTTTAGGCTTTCAAACTTAGGCCTTAAATGTAGCTTTTCAATAGTAACATAACAGATATAACAATAATTGCCATGTTAGTGGTTATACTTTGTTGTAAACTCTTTGAAAAACCGGTCAAACAATTAGGTATTTAAATGTGTCCCAGATTTGGAGGCTCGCTCAACCGACTAATGACTCATTAAATAACCCAAAAGCTTCCGAATTTAAATCATTTAACATTGCACTAGTAATTAACAACTTTAATTCTGTACAAAAAATATTGACTCAAGCGAATTTACCGAACTATGATTTCATGAAGATGTAATGCTTTGTACACAAAAAAAATGCGTAAACGTTTATAAATATTGATGATTCAAACTCGAGGTTTAGATCGTATTATGTCTGCTGTTGCCATTGCAATTATTATGATTACGTGATGATGGGCAACGAGGACTGAATCGTAAAAGCTGGCAATGAAAAAGCTGAGGAAAAACAATGATTCACAGAAAAATCGCAATTCTCAAGTCGACTCATTTACGTAATAGCAACACCAAGACTTTTGCAAATAGATGTAGTAACAAGATTCTCCGAAATAATGCAAAGCGACAACATTCCATACATTCATAATAGAACTTTGGGTTTGATACTACAGGTCTGGGACCTCATGTTTGATTAGTAGAACAAAATGGAATCAATAATTGTCGCCAAAGTTATTTTAAAATATTTTAAGAAAAGGGTGCATGTTTTTTTTACGCTTGCGGCAATATCTCTTCTTATTCAACATATTCAGCCACTGCAAGTTTGCCTTTGCCTTATAAAAACAATAGCAAAAAAACCTTTTTAAAAATGGCAAACAGTAGCAAGCTAGACCTCTTGAATCTTTGAGTACGTGCCGCCACTTCTTATTAGAATTGCGACGGCGTTTGCTCGAGCGCAGGAAGCGGTCGTACAACACGCATTAGTCACACGCGTGGGCTTGTTACTGATAAAGTTTACGTGAGCGATTTATATGATTTACTATAATGTTTTCCATAACTTTTGTCCTTATTTGAATCCACATAGCAATGGAAGTGCGTTCACCTTGCTTTTATTACTGCAAGTCTAAATTATTACCAAGCTGGCGTTTGGTTCTCTGTGTAAGCATTGTTGAGGTTTCTAAAGATAACTAATATTTGAATACTCATAATTGAGTATTATATGTGTTCTTTTCATTATCCTACTGACCCAGAAGTGGGATGAGTTTTTTTTTTTGGAATGTTCAATTCCGTACCTTCCATACGTCGTTCCATAGCCTAAGCGACTCGCCTGATTATGAAGAGTGAGGTGCCATTAGATTCCTATTCCTCGGACTGTCATAGGTTATCATGATGTGATCAATTATTATAATTATCAACCAGGTTTTTTTCTTATTTTTGTAACTATAACTCGTTATCATTCGAACATCAAAGCTCTGCGTTTCGTTTGATGAGTGAGGAGGCCTAATTTCAGTCCTCTTCCCCTTCCCACCCTTTCCCTATAAGGATAGGATGGGAACGGGCTGAGGATTTGACAGGGAGGGCCTTAATGGGGAAAAGGAAAAATCCTTATTCCTGTCTATGCCCTCCTCTGTCCATTAAAGGTAGGCAACGCATCTGCAACACATTTGCTTGTTGCGGACGTCCATGGGTAGCGCTCACTTAACGTTAGGTGATCCGCTTGTTGGTATGCCACCTTCTTCCATAAAAAAAATTGTATTGCTTCGAATGTAAATCATTATGTCTTGCAGTACGATCGGTAAAATCACGTTTTACCTAATCGTTTTAAAGAGTTGGTAATTACGTAGGAAGTCACAATTCGTTCCTTTGACAGCAAAGGTGTTTATACTTATGGTGATAGAACCTTGAGAACTACCGGTCATTAAAGTAACACAATTAGATGTTATCTGACTGGCTGGTAACTTCTACTGCTTTATATATTTAAGTAGGCATGTGTAGCATTTAAAGTCACTTCATCTAATGGAACTAAATACATATTAGACATAGCGTGACCAATATTACTAGATTCTGGTTATACCCAGCTTTGAAGTAAAACAGTGATTGGTCGTACACGCGTAACATATTTTAGATAATGAAAGACACTCATTATCTAAATTATAATAATCCGACTCACGGAAATTCTCTAAAACAACATTGATCAAAGTAGAAAGTTTTAATCACTAAACTTTAGCCATTTAATATTTCCAAACCGAAACTCGAAAACCTTTTTTGACAATATTTTATGTTGCTTCTTTTTCATTGACCCCCAATTTTTGTAAAAACATCGATTGCAATCCTTATATTATGTTTCGTATAATCGTATATCAAAAGTTTTAAAACAACCAAAACATTCCTACAAGGATTTGGCATCGCAAATGTTTCTCCATTCATATTGTATTTTTTATAATGCACATACTGTCGAGTTGTTTTTATTGACACTAAATTGACGCCAAAATGGCCCTAATATTTTTATATCAAAAGGTTAGTTTACGATGAACTATAATTTCATTGATATCTAAATGACAAAAGCGCATTTATACTGTTCTCATTTTTTTCTTTTCGCTTTATTAAATGTTTCATTTCCTAAACTCAAAAAGTAAATGAACTCATTGTTCGTGAGTCACGTTCAGGAACATTTACGTGTATTGAATCTTCGTGTTTATGTGTCCGATACTGCGGAGATTCAGAAAAATCGCGAGCTGCATCGCAAGCAAGCAATTACCCCTTAAATTACTTATTCTGACACGCGGCAATGTTGCGCTACAATAGATGGAAGCGAGCGGAATTCGACATCGATCTGAAGATATTTTTTTTACAATTATTTATATTTAATTTGAGAAATGACTCTGTGTACAATATTTATGAAAGTTAGAAAGTCTGTATAATAACTAAAGTATTTTTATTATCATAGCAAAATTTAAGGACCCATTTTATCCATTAAATCTTCCAAAAATGATCAGTGAAAAACTTGTAAGGTGACTGGACTAAGTGACAATTGCTGTGATGTTTGGTTTTGGCTAAAATGTGAAATATATTTTTATATATGTATATGCATAGTAGGTTATAGTCGAAATGTCGTACCTACTTGTACATGTATCAAATCCCATAAAAAATGTGCGTACAATAGCCGTAGAAGCTAATTAGCATACGAATGGCGATAAAGAATTTATATTGAGCGTATTAGTGGAACTTTAGGCGTCGCATATTCTTTTCAAAATAATCTTGCCACATCTAATGGGTCAACAACCTAATTTAGACTTTATTTAATTGAGTATTCTACACATTGACCTCAAATAACATGGAGTCTAAAATATAATACATTAAAACGTCAAACACTGCCATGTATAAAATTTCTTATTTCCTCGCCTTCTTTGAATCAACAATTTTTATATCACTGTACTATGATTAAACACTGATAGTTCATAAAAAAATATTTCGCAGTGATTAAAAAACAAGCTGGGCTGGTGCGTACACATTATAGTTGGCCATGTAGTGGTAACTCATAGAGGACTTTTTAGTATCGTATTATGAGCGCACCGTAACTGCGAGCCCTCCCTCTAATTGAGAAGAACAGATTTCCTAAACCCGACACCACGGCACAAAACTTTCGGCCGCGCGGCGAAAAAGCGCAGAATTGTAACAAAGAGTCTTAAATTGTATTGCGACAAAATCACCAAAACGGCTAATTTGTCGCAGGGTACAAATTACAACATGCTGGAGGCGCGGATATATAACTTGTAGATATTTAACAATATTCCCGTCAAGAATTCGAATCGGTAACGGTCTTTCTGCCCATCTAGATCATCTAAATATCAACCACCACAGGGGGCATGTTATCAGATACAAATACTTCACCGGCAAATGCAATATGTAAATCTTATTTCATCTGTGCAAGGTTAATGACATAGTTGCATCTAAAATATACATAATTAATTTAGTTTTACTAAATAAAGACCTATTGCCAAATGTTCGCGACGATCTAGTTGACTCTAAAAATGGACAAATTGATCGCCAATAAATCATTCAATTCTGCCCGATCGCGATACATAATCATGCAGACTAATAAAAATAAAATATTTATTCTGAACAAGTGTCTATTGTGTGTTGTTACTACTTTGAATTTAAATTAACATTTTATGGTTGTCATTTGTGCAAGTCTACATCTAGACATAATATCAAATGCTTACGTATACATACATAAAAGATACTATTTTTTTTCATAATGTAACTAAGACGTCAGATTCAAAATGGCAGCGAAATCGCGGGACGTATCTGACGATATTAGTCATTGTGCAGTGTGGCGTGTCGAGAATAACGCCTTTTTTTCGGTAGTCGCTTACTTGCTAACTTGTTTTGAATTAATTTAGATAATTAGCGAACTCTACCGAGGTGGGTCGTGGTTAAATATGGATTTATTCATCTTGATTCGGTACATAGTAAGTCTTCTTCATATAATTTATACTTTATTCGTTTTTAGTCTGTATTGCCTACGATTGTCACATCGTGTTCGCATAGTTCGTCGTTTTTTAATCGATTATACTTTATTGTATTGAAATAACCTACTAACTATATTGTGATTAGAACGGCAGAATGCAAAATTTGTATTTACATAATTAATTCCGATTTATTTTTTTACACACTACGACACTAGAAACAATGCCTTTGCCTTTGCCCGTTGTGTTTTGTTTCTTTTTTTAACTATAAAACTTTACACGCAATTCAAATCACAGATAAATCGTTGGCAACATTGTGTGCATGATTAATTATTAAGTATTAAGACAGTATTAGTTTAGTGGTGTCAATTAACTGTGGAAGTCTAGGATTCGAATCGAATAGTTAACTCTAAAATTTTTATAACAAATATTTTTTGTAACGAAGAATCACTCACAGATGTCTTGAAGTCTAGTTTATACTAAAATATACGATAGCACTAACTTCCCTGGCTGTCCCTAAAACGTAAAATCCTTTTGGAAAACGAAGAACCAATTGTTTGATTTTTGTAAGCCTTTTGTTGGTTTTTGGTAAATATTTTGTGAATCTCATTGATATATTTAAAATATGTTTATCTCTTTCACAGATTCTATGGACAGCACTGTCACTCGCACTAGGCTACGAGCTTCAAGGTCAAATAATCAGAGGCGTACCATGCGTCAAACGAAACTTTCAACTCTATTGTCCCACCGCTGGCAACACCTATCCTATGTGAGTATAATTATTATCTTTTATTCACATATTATGATACTTTTACTTTGAAATAATAATACTCTCTCATTGAAACATAAAATAGTTTTAATTTTTGTCATTTTACGAGTACCTGATGATTTAGTATAGTTATGAGTCTTTTTATAGTTCAAAGATTATTTTAAGTCTTCTAAATACCGCTAAACAAACTTAATTAAAAGGAGGGATTTATAAATAATTATTTATACGAAAATTCAATGCAAATTAAATTCAAATTATTAAAAATTGTTAAAAATATGTATGACGAAGTTTAGCGAATAACCAAAAAAAAAATTTTAGTGAGACAAAAACCAGTGGCTTGTTTTTTTTTGTGCGTAACACAATGTAATCTTCATCCATGTTCAATGTCAAATACGCACAACATTAAGGTACTATGAAATACTTTAGCCTACCTACAATTTATAAACCAACGTTTATAGATGTCGTGGTCATATCGTATGATCAATTCATTTCATAAAATGGACACCTAAAACTGACCATTTCGTTCATATACGTTTAATGATATTTAAACCAACCTTTGGCTAAAACATCAATGTAGGGTTTTCCATGACATCATAGGTACAATAAAAATTCCAAAGTGAAAAGGAGGAACTCAGTGTATACTGACTGACTTCCTACAAAATGAAATACAATCGTAAACATAATGCCCTAATTTCGAAAGTCTTAGAGTCACTTTTGGCGTGTGGTCTATGTTCAACCTAACAAAACAAGGAGCTCCCTTCGGTTGCTAAACTAATTTGAGCGTGTCGGTTTTGCTTATCCAAAACAGTAAAGAAAGTTAAAAAATCGCAACTTTAAATTCCCGCTTCTGAATTGGAACATTTTCTCTGTTGCTCAAAAGGGCCTTCTTTGCACTAGTTCTCTTTCATTAACAATAAACTGTTCATTTTGACGTATTCATTAAACCAACTTCAACTAAAACACTGAAATCAATGGACTATCCGTTGATTTCCGTTGCGTGGTCACCCTGCTTTCTTTTATTTGTCATGTATTTAATACGTTTAATCTTAGTAATCTTGGTTAAATTTGTGCCGTAACAACATTTCACTTATTTTTTTTTATATTTGGCACATTATTATTGACAACTGTCCGCCGTCATGATGCATCACAAAAATAAAATAATATCAGCGCCTCTAACGGTGGACGATGTAACTATTTTATGATATGATCCCTAATGTTTGACTATATCATGAAGTAGTCGTACGTTTAGCTGCTCATATCGTTAAACGTTGATGTTTGAACGATATGGTCAGTTTTAGATGGCCACATCATAAAATCAACACATCAATTCCACGATATGACCACGACATAGGCACAGATTACATCTCGCAATGACTTCTTATAATTATTTTCCTTTACCTACTTTGAACACCTTTACCACTGACTGCGGAAGGTAGAGAAAGCACGTCATGGACCCGCCCAATCAATTATCATTTCGTCAATCAATCATTTTTAATAAATTATTTAGATATAGATATAAACAATATCTATTTGTAGTTTTAAAATCCGTTATGAGGATAGTTTTTTTTATATTTCAGAGACAAAATAGAAATGTTTATAGATGAAAACAAAGCCCTAATAAAGAGGATGTATGGCTCGTTTTCGATACCAGGAGGTGGACGAGTGCGGAGGGCACCGGGAGTGCCCGACATGCATTCCGGTGACTCCTACTTCCGCCACGTGCGGCAAGCTTCAAAGTCCACGCTACCTGATCCTCAGGTCAATAATACTGGCCGGTACGTAAATTAAAATACTGTTTTAGAAGATATTTAATAAATCAAGTATGAACCAGACACAATCTTAAGACCAAGCTTACTATGACTTGTAGCCAGTAGTGACGAACTCTCTTTTCTCACATTTCAGAATAGACGCGTGTCAAAGCAAGACAGAAATAATAACTCCATATTGGGCGTTGAATTCGGCGAAGAAAGTGAGAGCCATTGTCAATACTATGCACTTTGAACAGGCCATACATCAAGAAGTATGCAGGTAACGCATAGTTTGTACTAAACATATTTGTATTAATATGCGTGTACTACATGTTTGCATGTGTACATAGGGTATTGCGTGTACCGAATGAACTATGTGTGCACTGGGTATTGTATTTTATTCAAAACTACGAAACGTCATGGAGAACATTTACGTCATGTCTACGTGTGATACGGAAGAATTATAAGTTTAAACTAGCTGCTCCCGCGACTTCACCACCGCTGCCATATCTCCACGATCACACCACCTCCATCACCACCACCACCATCAGCACCACCACCACCACCACCATCATCACCATCAGCACCACCACCACCATTACCATCACCATCACCCCCATTCCCATGTGGTCACCACCCACACCACAACACCAAGTTTGACAGACAGTTGGGTATATACAATAGTAGGGACATCTGAAGTAAGCAAAAGGCAGTTTTTATCCCCATTTTTTATGTTACCCTATACAACTTAGAATGAAAATGTTATTATAATTGAGCTAAAGTAGTGACATTCGAAATGCATAAATTTTGTCTTGTAACTATCAGACGGGGCGTGGCGAAGGTGTCCAAACTTGTTTGAGGTTCTATTTCGTAGTGTGGGCGAGAGGATCCCGACTGACCAGTTATTTGCGTAATTTGTGTCTATTCTACCTAAATTATTCTTTGGCAACTCATTTAACTGTTATTTTGCCGGTAAAATGCGTTCAGTAGCTATTCTATCGTTTTACTTTGATGAGGTTTCTTTATTTATTTTGAAAGAATACTAATATTTTTGTTATTATTTTCCAGTAAGAAATCAACATCCCGATGTTCCGGCGACTGCAGCTGCGAGCAGAAATACAAATGGCATAGACTGCTCGCCTACGACCCGAGCAACGATTGCGCCGGCATATTCATGGACTGGTTCCTATTCCCCTCGTGCTGTGTGTGCCAGTGCGACCCGTAAATTAATCTAAAAAAATATGAAGCGTGAAATTTGCTACGAGAAAACTATTATAGAATCGTTAATAGATCATAGCAAGGAATGAGCCGTCGTTTAAAAAAAAATAAAAGCAATTAAACATATTTACAAATTTAAATGTTATTTCTCGTATACATGTTATAAATATTGCGATAGCATTATATGTAATATGCAAATTAAAACATTTTTGTTGTTCATAGTAGGAAATTAAAAATCAATTATAGATTTATTTATCGATGTTTATAAGATGTGCTGTTTGTTTTTACGATATAGATATTATTAATTGATAATTTCAACTAAAACAAACAAAAATATGTCTTGGACTACATTCGCTAGGCGCCAACTGTAATCTTATAAAAATTTAAATGAATTGAAGGTAATAGAAGAAATGTACTTTGATGATTAACTTTTAAAAATCCACTGCGAAAGGAGTAATAAGAAAGATAAAAGCAACGTCGTAAACTACGCTGACATTAATCGAATATAAGTACTTTAATTACTGTTAAATGTAATGTTCAATAACCACAGAGATGCTCTTTGTATTAAAATATTTAAAAAGTAAAGAATGTACTCTTATTTACATTCGTTTAAATTTTTAATATTTTGTGGCTATATCTTCGAAGATAATTGCAAGAGATATAAACTTAAGAATATATTATTTACTTGCTTGCTATATGTGCAAATGAACAGTGACTATTAATATATACTGTCTGACTTTAATATTTAAGTAAGATAGATGATTGTAGTTTAAAATAGCCATGAGTCTACTCTAACGATTTTCTAACTACTACGTTCTGGACCCGCAAAGGGTACAAAAGTTGATGGCGTGCCGTCGTTGCCGTGTATGCGTAGTAAAGTAGAAATATTTTAGGTGGTCATCATCTGTGCATGTGTATTGAGTAACATTAGTAGATTTAATCAATCTAGTAACTTTCATATTTTTCCTATAAATTTAAGAATAATTAATAAAATATAAGATTTGACTACTCTTATTTGCATTTAACCTACGTGTAATATCCCGCTACATTTTTAGAATAAGAAATGACTTCACAGAGTTGGTTGGAGTTTGCCATTTTTGAGATTTAAGCAAAATATATCAATCAATCAGTATATATTTCCGTTAATTTATGCTTTTTTTAGAAGACCCTAGGAGATTATTATGGTCATCAGTGAGTAACTACCGAAATCGAGGTATATTTGAGATATCTAACATATACGTAGGTTTAGAATGTATTTCATGGATGTATTTCTTTTCCATCCATCTTTAGGCGTACAAGGAATGAACGGGTTAGCGGGAGAGGAAAAATTACCAACCATTTCCCATTTATTATTAATTACAATTTATAGTATCATAATCGTAGCAAATATAATTAATCAAAGTATATTACAAATCAGCATTTATTAACTTTATCACTGACATTTAATTATAACTTTTATCTTCATTTAAACAGGCAACTTTATAACGTTTACGGAGCACGTTATGCGGGTACCGCTGTCGGACAGGCATTCCCCCGTCAACATCGACCGAACAATCTCACAGATTATTTCCTTTAAATTTTGTGGTAATCAAACCTCCTTACTAGCATTTTACAGTTCTTTACTCGAATAGTAATGTCGAATGGAAAACACTGTTTTTGTGACCTCAACCCTACACTTTGTCTCGATAATCCGCTTAATAGATCAGTCACGTTTCGTAAAAAGCCTTTAATAAAAAAAAAACGAAAACATATTTTGTCAAATCTCAAATATCATTCAACTTTTACATTACAGGCACACTGTATCGGGTATAATTGCTCATCAA
>JWHW01020893.1:257705-272027 GCA_000931545.1 Papilio glaucus
TACCCGCCGCACAATTTAATTTAACCGACAAATGTCTAGCCTAAGCTGAACCATATTAAAAATACTATCACATTTGAAGTATTCGATTCTGTTGATATTCAAGTGATTTTATTAAATAATTCTTAAAATGCTATTAACATAAATATTAAAATTCGTGCAACTTCTCGATTGGAAAATACGCTAAATCCTCTATAATTGCAAGTCTAACTCATTTCTTGCATCTGTGAATATTAATAAATACTAGTTAGTTATCAACTACTTTCAAATGCTTATCATTCATTTTACTCGTGTGGAATAAAAATTGTAGATAGGTTTATAGGTCATCACAAGTAAATAAATTATTATTGTAACATTCTTAAATTATAGAAATAACTGCACAACATCCTATTATTGATAAATGAGACATATTATGGCTAATATATCTTTATCTTTACATATAATAGAAATGTAACAAATGTGTCCAAGTGTGTGATGGAAGATATTTGAGAAAAACTATTATTTGGGGCCTACGTAAACGCAATAAAACCCAAAACAATGATTATTAGAATTTTTGTCTGTTTGTCTGTGCGTATGTTACCGCTAATCTCAGAACCAGCTTAACCGATTTGGGTGCGGTTTTCACTAATGTATTGTGATAAAATCTCAGTATTTCTTTATAAGTGTTATTTGTTAGTATTACATTCTCTTTGGTCAGTAGTGGCCAGTATTGGCCGAAAGAAAAAGCGTAATAATGATGGATGGCGATGGCACGATCTGCCACTAAACGCACTACATAGACCGATGTCATTCCATAGCATAATTTCAAATGTCATAGCTGGACAACCCTGCTACCGCTCTCGAAAAGGCAATCACTGCTCAAAAACCTGCGCTCCGGATTACATCAATGACAACCCGATATTAGTTGCCATAATTGAAAATTCCCTGAAGCACCGACATATATGTAACTGTAATAAGGAACGGATGGGAAGGGGAACAGGGCTTGACGGTGGAGGGGATGAATAGGAAAAGGAAATAACAATTTTCTGTGTATCCCCTCCTCTGTCAATTAAAAGCAGGCAACGCATCTTTAGCTCATTAGGTTATTGCAGATGTCTATGGGTAGCGATTACTTGATATGTAAAAAAAGACCGATAAACATGGCCCATAGACACGTAGCGAATGCTACATTACATAAAAAAGTAACTGTCACTGTCATGATGACAATTTTCTTGTTGATCATTTCTGACACATACATTTTTGACTAGAATTCGTATTAAAATAATATATTTACTTTTTAGCATTAAGGAGTTGATTTTAAACGGAATTATTACATTCAAAGCTTAACAAAATGTTAAGAAATTATCTTAAAACGCTTAGGATAGGATATCCATGTCGTCATCTATGTCAAGGGACAGCTTACAGGTATTAAAATCAATGTTATTTAACTACGCTATGGACAGGTTAATCTGATATATTAAATGCGCTTTAATTTGTTTTCGTATATAGATATATTCAGATGAAACAATTTAGTGGATTATCCCAACATCCTTTTGGATTTAAAAATCTCAAAGAATCATTAATCTTCAACTCGTGTCAATGCCGATCAATGTTTATTCAGACTCAAGACACGCCAAATCCAAACAGTTTAAAATTTCTCCCTGGTACCAAAGTTCTTGAACCTGGTCAAACGCTTGACTTTCCAAATATTGGAGCAGCACAGTGCAGTCCTTTAGGTAACTATCAACTGTTATTTAACTATATTTTAATTTATTTATTTCGGGAGCTGGTTTTTAGGGAAGGGAAGGGATTGGAAGATGTATTCCCGCTTCTTCCCAACACCACTCCCATTGAAGGGAAATGCACTGTTCTAAAGAAAAAGAAAAAGTCTTAGTAGGTTTTGGCAATTGCCAGCCGCTGCCGCTGTACTCTGAGCTTGTGCACATGGTCTATGTTCAAACTAACACGCAAGGTGCTCCATTCTGTTCCTCCTTGCTGACCTAATGTCAGCATGTCAGTTTTGCATTGCATTATTTTATTCATTTATATTCTACTTAATATTATATTACTTACAAATATTTTTTTTTTCAATCTACTAATGTATGCATTATTTGCAGCAAAAATGATTTTTCGCATTGAAGGAGTTAAAGCTGTATTTTTTGGACCTGATTTTGTTACTGTTACCAAGCAAGATGATGATATTGAATGGAAGTTACTCAAGCCCGAAATATTTGCAACAATAATGGATTTCTTTGCCAGTGGGCTACCAATTGTAACTGATGCTAAGCCCTCAGGAGACACTCGTATGTTTCTTTTCCAATATATTATTACTTTTAAGTGTAATCTTGTACAGCTTTTACTTGCAGACACCATATTTCAGTTATCAGCCATTTTATACATCACATGTGTGTAGCATTTTATTGTAAACATTGTCAGTTTATAATTTCATTATCTATATCAAAAACAGTCAGCAAGTTGTGAACTCAAAAAAATTATTCAAAATTTGATGAATCTCATAAAATGCTGTTGCATTTTATTTTACTAATTTTTTCTGTGATAAATATCTTTTTAAAATATTATTTTTATTTATAACTGTAACCTAACAAATCTAAGCTTCCACTCTTACAATGATCACCCCTTTATATTTATAACTTCAAATAAGCAATCAAAAATATCAGTTCAGTTTAAGACTTTGACAGCTTATAAACTGTTGTGAAATGACTAATTATATTATCAATGATTCTTTTCTATTCCAATTTGGGGTGGGTTTTATGCCTAGTGGGGTTATAAATTGACAAAATTCACAATCTTACAGTGACATATTTATTGATATTTTCTTGTCCACAAAGTCAATAGTTAAGTAATAAGACAGCTTTTGAGCCATTATAGTTAAGTAATAAGATAGCTTAAGAGCCACATAGGTAGGCCGATGTTACTGATCAGTAGTTATTTTTGAAAGTGCTCTTTGTGCACTTTAGAATCTCAGTGAACCTGCATGTAGTCTGTGTTAGCTTTTGATCACCACTGTATGCAACATGTCTTAAACTATGCCTATAGAAAGTCATCTTTATATGATAAATATAGTTTTATTGTGTGATTTTCACTAGAAAGATCAATATAGAATAGTACAACTTTACAATTTGCAGAAATAAATGAAGATGATGATGAGGTAGTTCAAATGATCAAAGAACTTCTTGATACCCGAATCAGGCCAACAGTGCAAGAAGATGGTGGTGATGTTTTATTTGTAGATTTTAAAGATGGTGTACTCAGACTCAAAATGCAAGGCTCCTGTTCATCATGCCCTAGCTCGATTGTAACTTTGAAGAATGGAGTTAGTAGTTTTTTAACTAATATCAAAAGTATTATTGGGAACATATTATCATGGTATAACTTTAACCAGCTATAGACGTAACTATGAGAGACAAACTAACTGAAATGAAATTTTGAGAGACAAGCAAAATTATCATTTGGTCTTACTATAATTATGACCAAATAAACAACAAACAGACAAATAAAGTTTGACTAAAATTATAATGAATTAAGTTGTAAAATTTAAAATTTCAAATATTTTGGATAATAATTTGAATGTGTGACATAACATTTTGTGTGCCATTTCAGGTACAAAACATGATGCAATTTTACATACCTGAAGTTTTAGCTGTTGAACAAATTGATGATGAAGGAGAAAAGCTAAGTGACAAAATATTCAAAGAATTTGAACAGTTGAAAACAAAAGAGAAAAATGAGTGAAACCTACGCAGAAATTAAGAAATATGTATAGACTTTTTTAGTTATTTGTTATCATTGAGTTTAAAAGCTTTTTGTTAGTGTGTATTCATAAACAATTATAATTTAGGAATAAAGTATGTTTTTGTTACATTTTTTTTACCCACAACTATCTTAGTTCTCCTTACCATTAGTTAAAATGAAGTAAATTTACATATATCTAAATATATCAAGAATATTTAAAATCTCGTAATCCAACTAGACAATCGGTGACTAATACCTCAAAAGGGGGAATATGCTTAACATATTCTAAGAAAATACTTTCGACTTTTTAATGTTATTTATTTGTACGACAGTTTAAACGGTGTTTATAAAAATCACTATGATATTATAAATAATATAATCACAAAACAAATAAAAAAGATTCTAAATTTCATAATAACCTACAGTTGCCGATGAAAGCTACACTAAAATAAAATTGAGAATCAAAATTAATTACAAAACGTATTATACGACACTTTTTTTTCTATCAAGTTTTGTCTTTAGGGTTAACATATTTTATTTTTGTTATGCAGTTGACAACACTTGACACGGGGATTTTGAATTCGTGTTTGTATCGCGGGAAACCAAGAAACGAATGACCAGTGTTGGATTCAGGCGCCTAATTTTTACGTTGCAGGAATAGGGCGGGTCACACTTTAATATGCCATTTCAAATGAACGCCTAAATCACGTCAAGTTCCATATATGTCGACCATTTAACTATTGTTCATGTTTTCAATTTTCATCAGAAATGTTATAATTTTGTTGAAATTGTCTAAAAGAGTGTATTTCCATATATATTTTGCCGAAAAAGTTTTACCGTAAATTGTGCGTTTTATCCATTGTTGACAATATTTAGGATTTTCGTTTGGAATAAGGGATCTATATCCTCTCCCTTTGTCTTTCCCTGATTTGGTGTTGGTGTACGTATAAAAATTCTGATATAAGGTAAATACAAGTTGGTCGGCCCCAAGGCAAAATTATGGTACTTTTACGTACTAGAAAATGTGAAAATATGGAACAAATAGTATAATTAAACTACGAAAGCCATTCCTGCGAATGACTGAAGCTGATCCAAAGAGTATATACGTCTCATTAGTAGTACAATTGGCGACTTAAGGTGGCTTCACTTTTGGTCGTGGAATAGGTATCAGGAAGTATATGTAATATCATCATGTACTACGCCTAAATACGAATTAATTGACAAAAACCCAAGGAGCTTCTCCAGTCCACTACATATTTAGTTATAAGCCGCGCGCAGAAGGTTCGCAGATGAGCATCTCTGACTATTGTCTACCAGTGTATCACTCATTGAAAAGCCTCATCTGGTTAGTCAGGTATTTTCAAAGATGTCGTACTTTGTACTTGTACTACTGGTTAGTCATTGGTAGACTTCAAAATCAGGGTTCCCCACTTAGGGGTTTTCCCCCCAAATTTAGGGGATAAAGAAATGCGATTGGGTTGTTTTAGGGGGATTTTTAATTTTTGGTGCGATGTGTCTTCGTGATTGAGAAAAATGACGGAATAAACATATAGGACCCGAAGTAACAAAACAAAAATAAGTAAAAATTATAAAAATAAATATGCGCTCACGCCCGTAACCCAGAGGGGTAGGCAGAGATCATGGATTTACATTTGGCGCGATTCTGGCACACCTCTCTTGCTTCTTCTACATTCATACATCTACGCATATATGCTCGTCGGTTATGGGTGCTCCTTATATCGCCCTTTTTTAGTAAGTCACTAATTTGATGGAAATAAGTTTTCCTAGAGCGTCCCCTACCAACACTGCCACTCACTTTTGCAACATAAATTTGTTTCGTTATTCTCTCTTCATTCATCCTTTCCACATGCCCGAACCACCGAAGCATACATTTCTCAATTCTAGTCACAACATCCACTTTTAAGCTACACTTTTCCCTTATAATGCTATTTTTAATCCTATCATTCAGTGTCACGCCTAACATACTTCTTAAAGATCGCATCTCAACGGCATTAACTCTACTAGCATGCTTTTCCATACATTAAAGTGGGGACTAGTGCAGCATTGTGTATTGCCAGACGAGCCTTCATAGACACATTATGACTTCTCACTACTGTACCTATAGCCCCACTCAATTTATTTCCTGCATTCACTCGTCGTTTAAAATCTTTAACATGCCTACCATCTCTACTAAACATACATCCCAAATACACGAACTCTTCCACCTGTTCCACTTCTTTACCGTTAACATTTATATCAATAACTGTCTTAATCTGTTCTCTTTCAAACACCATAACTTTCGTCTTATCTACAATCATCGTCATGCGTTTACCTTCTAACGAATCATTCACTACATTCAGCGTACGTTGTAAGTCCTCCGCCGATGACGCAAACACGACCTGGTCATCGGCGTATAACATTGTACAACTAGCTCACCCATTCTTAATCCACACTCTTCGTCTTTCAAAGCTTTCATACAATTATCCATAAAGAGATTGAACAGCCACGGGGATGCCACACATCCCTGTCTTACACCTTTATTGATACTAAACCAGTCTGATTAGGTCCCGTTAATCCTAACACAAGCAGTAGAATCTTTATAAAGAGACTTTAATGCTTGTATAAGGTCACTGTTCAATCCAAACTCAATCAAGGTTGACCACAGATCATCTCTTTTAACTTTATCAAAGGCCTTTTCTAGATCTAAGAAAGCGCAGAAAACTTTTTGGTTTAGAGCCAAAAACTTTTCTGTGATCATACGTAAAGAAAAGATCTGATTCATGCAACCCATTCCTTTTCTACAACCTGCTTGCACATACGACATTCTTTCTTCTGTTTCTTTCATGACTCTTTCAATCAGTATAAATATAAATTATAACCCGTGTATTTGTTTGATAATCTGGTTTTATTAACTACCTTGGATTTATGGTAAATGGCAAAAAGGTGTTGTTGTTTGCGGTTACACTATAAATGCATCGTAAAAAATCATTTTTGCCAGACGCACCAGAAGTATAACTTTAAAAATTGAAAATTATTAAATAGGTTTAAAATACATAGTTGGTTAACCCCAGAAATAATTAGAAATGTACATGTTAGCTAATATATAAAAAATACTTCGATTCGAGACAGATGTGACTGTTTTATGATAAAAAATATTTAAATTAGTTCCACACTTTCTATTATTTAAACTACTCTGACTCAGGAAAAGGGACCCTGACTATCATGTGGTGTAATCGCAGCATTACTTCTTGCTTGCCAATTGCCAATATTAATTGTCTATGATTTACTCCTCAAAACAAAACCCAAACCAAAGTAGAGTACAGGAAAAGATCGAAAAGATCGCCTTGATTGCCAATGCCACTCTTTGACCTTATTTTATTTAATGTTGGCGTTTGGTTTTTGGCGTAAACTTTGTCAGTCAATTTAGCATTTTCAAAAGTTTGATTTTTGCCACATTGTTGTAAGAACATTGGGAAGCAACTTGGATAATTTCGCATTTAGTTAATAAATACAAACAAAAATAAAAGAAGGTATGATAACAGAAATTTGGTTTAGGTGGAGAATTTAACTGGAAACCGACAAAGGCATTCTTGTGTTTTTGTTTAAACAATTGTGTTTAGTAAAAAGAACCTCTTAAATCGATTTGAAATTCAATAGAATTCAAAATTCCCCATTATTTATCTTTCTTTAGACTTCTTTAGACTGCAAACACACACTTTTTGATAGTATTCATTTCTCTACTTTAAAACTGTTTATAGGACGATGGCAGATCAGAATAGAGGCCGTGGACGGGGATTGGCGTTGCTAATGGAACTAAAGAAGTCTTTAGCAGTTGAATCACAGTCATCATCAGGTGAATCCTCTTCAAAGGAGTCTCCTAGCCCGAGTGTAGCTCCAAGTGCTGTAAGAATATACTTTTAACATATTATACTAATAATATTGCCTTTTGGTGACTCATTGTAAACACAGTACATACATATTACAGATAATTTCATAGAAATGCTGTTACCAAATATTAACAAACTACCTCCGTCTAAATGATTGTTAATTAATGGTTAATAGCCTTTGCATATGTCTAAATCTAAACTACTATAAAAGGCTGCTAATATTCAGAAATGTTTCAAAATGTGAGGTTGGATAATTGTAACATTTATAAAGCACAATGACAAACTTATTCATAGATTAAAATACATAAATAAGATTATGTTAAAAAAACCAGACATAAGGACCGCCAACAGAAGTGATCACTGAAACAAGTCAGAATGTTCAACAAAAGTACAAAAATAAATAAATTATAAATAGTTAAAAAATAAAATCTTGTAAAATTCAAAAATGAATACAAGCAAACATGTATCACCATTGATAATTATTATTCTATACTTGTATATACTTACCTGAGTTTCAGTTTTATATTCAATAATAATTAATTATTGCATAACTTTAAAATTACATTTTATCTTTTGCTGTGTGTGATAACAATGAACTTGCAGAAAACCTCTATATTATGGGAATAATAAAAAAATTAGTTCATACTATCATAAATTCTATAGCAAATAAAAATCAATAGTAGCAGTACAGTTATAATTTCATAATTTGCTTCAAAAACAAACTGGACATACACTACCAAGGTGGACAAAATGATAGCAATCTATTTGGAAGGCTACTATTCCAGAGCTCCACAATTAAACCCATTTGCCATCCCAGTGATAGTGTCTATGTTCATGAAAGAAATAAGCTAGCTTTTTCATATAGACAATGGTTTATTATTAATTAAGTTATATGTTTTGTCTCTTAAGAATAACTATAACATAATTTTATTTGAAGTAAGTTAAATTCATTGATGAATTGCTACAACTTTTAGGTGAGTGCAGTGACAGGCATGTCTTCAACAACAATAGGTGGGAGAGGGCGGGTTGCAGCAATGTTGCTATCAAAAATGCACCAACAAGCGAAAGGTATGATATTAGATTTATAATGTTATTGAATGCTTAGTTAAAATTATTAAACAAGCAGAAGCAGTATACCAAATACTGAGATATCCCTGTTGACTTCTAATAAAGGATCTAACATGTATAAGTAGTTTATTATTGAATTGATGGGGTTAAAATGTTGTCTCCATATGGTTGGTTGGATATCTATACATCCCTTCTAATATTATAAATCCGAAAGTAACTTTTGTCTGTCTGACTGCTTGTTACACTTTCACACAGGTTGTTGGTACAGATATAGTCTAGACCCTGAGACGGGATATAGGCTACTGTTTAATGCAAAAAACGGTTGAAATAGGGGATGAAAGTTTGTATGGAAATATATAAGGTTTATGTAAGTGTTTCATAAATTTGCCACTAGAGAAAAAATATTAGAGAAATACAGAAATTAATTAAGATAGGTTGTGAGATTTACGGAGTCATTACAAAATTTGAAACTGAACTGAATGCAAATAAGAAACCTGCCGAGTGCCGCGCCGTACACAATACCGTAGCAAAAAAACACAAGCGCTGCGGCGCGGCGAATAGTATTTTTTAAAATTTACTTTTATATTTTATTTGCAGAATAATTAGTTTAAAAAATTAAAATGTTGCCCAAAGTCACTATACCACGCGGACGAAGTCACGGGCACAGCTAGTATATATATAAAAGAAGAAACTGACTGACTGATATATCAATGCACAATCAAAATATTGGGCATAGACTTGAAATTTTGCACAAAGATGCCTTATTATGTAGGCGAGCACTAAAATAGGATTTTTCTGAATTCATTTCATTGTCTAAAGTAGGGGATAAAAGTTTGTATCCAGAAACAATTTTAATCCCAAGTAAGTTGACATCAGATGTATATGATCCATCATATTAAATAGGGTTCAGCAGTTCAAAGGCTTGATTGACTTTGAATTGTGAGTTTTTTTGATACGCATTCTTCCCCAGAATGTCGGGTAATATGATGAATGATTATGATCATACTCAGTGTGTAATGCCAAACATGCCGTCATAAGCACATTCAGGCTCCTCACTACTGTGCCTACTACAACCCCAGTTATTTTATTTCCCATATTCATTCTTAATTTTGTCATTCTTCATCTTTAACATGCTTACCATTTCTGAACATGCATCGCAGGTATACACACTCATTATTTATTAGTATGGCAATTTTTTCAGTTTATTTCATCGCATATATTTTTCACTTTATATTTATAAAATTTATGGCATTTTCAATCACCAGGTTTTAGTTGGACTTTTCAATTAATTCGCTGGTATAATTTGTGCATCTAAGCATCATTGTCTGGCCTTGTCTGGTTAAATAAATTGCTATTTAACAGATGTGCAGTTCTCACCGGCATCAGATGTCAGCCCTTCAGTGCCTACAGTTGGAGCAGGCCGAGGAATCAAGTTACTACAGAATTTGTTAGTAAAATTATACTTTTTTAATACATTTTTAAGTAGTAAGGGGCATCTTTACTGCAACTCCACGACTATTTTCCGTGTTATACACGGCGAGTATTTTGCGTGTTATAAACATCTATAAAAGCTATGCTTTTATTAGTGGCTGATGCAAAAAGAAGTTTTACACACAAACACACCTACCTACACATGCAAACACATACACACACAACACATGCGCGCAGCACTTCTATTAGCAAGTATTGTGTAAAAATAAAAATCTAAAAAGGCTTATTTAAGTAATTCTTATCTATGTATGTGTAATGTAAACAGGCTGTTTAATGTTGTTAATTATAAAATAATGATTTTTATTTAATATAAAGGAAAGCTCAAATGGCGCAAAACCAGTCGCAGGTGGGAGTTGCAGAAGTTAAACAACTCACCCAGAAGATGACAGAAAGCACAATATCATCAGTTCAATCATCAACTATACCAAAGAATAAATATTTTGTAAGTAAAGTTTTTTGCTATGTAAAAAGATACCTGTGTATGCTGTTGATATATAGGTTTTTTAATATGAAATATTACTAGATTACACCGAAATAAATAAATAAATATGCGCTCACGCCCGTAACCCAGAGGGGTAGGCAGAGATCATGGATTTCCATTTGGCACGATCCTGGCACACCTCTCTTGCTTCTTCTACATTCATCCATCTATGCATACTGATATAAGTTCTCCTAGTTCGTCCCCTACCAACACTGCCACTCACTTTTGCTACGATATTCTACACCGAAATAATTTATTAATATTTCTTTTAACATAGTGCAAACACAACAACAGTTAAATGGTGAACATAATGTATGTTTCATACCCTTAACCATGAGACTATTGAGGCTTATACTTTTAAAGTGAAACATTTGAATAGTAGTTGACTCACGGTAATTAGAAAGTGAATTGAATCAAACTTCATTCACTTCAATGGCCCCATAAAGCAACGTGGGAATATTTTAAAACTATTTGAAGCATAAAATTTTGACTATCTCCTCCCTGGACCCCACACTCTCGTTTCAAGTTGGACAAAAAAAACTTGCTTATCGTAAAGAATGAAGTGATAATTATTTTCGTTCATTTTATTATTGGTTAATGCTTTCATTTCCAGAGAGAAATTAAAGAGACACCACCCGTTGTGAGAAAGGGCGAATCGGGCACACCTTGTGATGTAACATCAAACTTTGTCCATCTCAATTTTGAGGAGGACCACGTGTTTGAATATGAAGTGAGGTACAAACCTGAGCAAGACTATAAGAATCTGTGTTTTAAACTTCTTAATGGTATGTTATTGAACTTTATAACAATATGTTATTTTTTATCTTGTGGTTTTGTAATATCAGCATAGAATAAACTTATATTGAATTACTGGCATGCACCTTGTAACTTTTACTGCAGCATTCACTGTATTTATAGCTTGTCCACAAATATAAAAAACATGCCATACGCGGAAAAGTATTGACTAATTTCTTGTAACGGCAACAGTTACTTTAATTTTAAAAAAGTAACATGTCATCATTGACATACTCTGGCGGCCTGGCGCCACAAATGTACGCGTGCTCAGAAAAGCAGCTAGCGTCACTCCCTCATTAGCCAACCTGCCACCAGAGTTTTCTTACTATTGATGCAAATGAAATTACTGACGAGACTGACTAGGTTTGGGTCGCAAGCGACGTCGCCAGGGCGTCCTAGTGAGGCAGAGCTCTGTCAAATAAATCTTGGGTTATTAGTCGGCGGATGCATAATTAATTAATAAATCATTTATAAATAGGCTAAATATGCAATAGTTGCCTCCCGCGAGAATTTTTAATACTAAAACAATATTATCCTCGAAATTTATACCCGATACCATAGTTTTAAGTTATAAAATATACATTTTATTTCTTCCAGAACATAATAGTTACTTCAAAACTAAAACATTCGATGGTACCACATTATATGTTCCTCATATGCTGCCAGAAGAAGCAATGAATCTCGTTTCAACAAATCCTTATGACAACAGCAAAGTTCAAATAGTAGTAAGTTTCATCTTTTAGACAATAGTATCAAATAGTCTCTAATGAAACAAGGATTGCCGCCAATGGGCTGTATGGACTAGTCTTGGCGTTGGGTAAAATTTTGTTTGTGTGTGGTTTATATGTCACCGACCAAATGTAAACTTTGTCAGTTTGAAATCGAACTATGCCTGTCTGTATACTAAACTGTCAGCAAATTGTGAATCGAAGGAATAATTGATAATTTGACGTTACTTTTCTCGATACCTTATAAATTGTCTATGTCAAATCGTCAAATATTGAACTGATACTAAGAGAATGTAAGATAAGGTACTTCGCTTTACTACTTTTTTCATGTAGAGTTAATTAATACTAATTTATTTGTGTTTAGGGTGAATACTTGGTCTGTATGTGAACATGTACTTAATGTGGGAGAAAAAACAATAGCAAAGGATTGTTCTTTCTTTATCATGGTAAATGATATCATAATTTGGGTTTCAGATACGATTTCGTAGAACGCGTCGTCTGAGCGAGATGATACACATATACAATGTGCTGTTCAAGCAGATAATGAAGGATCTGCAGCTAGTGCGCTTCGGACGTCAGTATTTCAATGAGCATAGCGCCATACAAATACCGCAGCATAAGCTAGAAGTATGGCCTGGGTGAGTTATCCTTTTAATATTCCCTTTGCCAACTGGCTGAACAAAAGGTTTTTTACGTATAAAACTTGTAAAAATACAAGAGGACATTCAGATTTACATTAAGTCCTAAAATACATAGAACCTTTTAGCCAGAGCTACGAAGCTTGGTGGTTCGTATTCCCCTATCGCGCGGAATTACCGTAACTTTCTTCCTCGCACTACTGCTTTGTGGAATAATAATATCCTGGGACATTATTCACACGGTCACGGACACGGTCTGATCACAAACTAAGCAGAGCAGATTTCTAAAAGAGATATTAATATAAGAGTAGACATTAATACAACATTGGGACATTACATTTTATTAAGTACCTAGGATGACCGAGTTCTCTCTTTGTTTCTTTTGTAAGAACGTGATTTTTCGGAAAAATATTCAGTATTCGGACAATGTCACAGCGACGTCTACCAAAATGTTGTTCTTTCATTATAACCATGGGCTTACACTGCTGAAAACATTCACATGAAACATATTGTTATCTCAGTTTTTTCAGAGAGAATAGAGAGAAAGCTTGTATCACTACACGATTTCACACCAGTGGAAACCCACGCTTATTAACTGGTGTTAATCCTTGGACCCATTATTTGACACCATTACAACAATTGGCCTCTATAATTTCTTATTAAAATATCATTTTTGAAAAATATATTCGTACAACTTTGTCTTATGAATTTTGCTTATTTAATATAAAAAGATAAAAGAAATAATTTCTTTAAAAAAAAGAGATAACTGATACCCATTAATATCTGCAAGTAGTGCATTGCTAGCCTATAAGGAAGAGAAGGAATATAAAAAAGTGCTACTAATTGCACTTTAGAAAACAATAATTTGTTAACTTATTATAACCGTATAAGCCGTTTGGCTTTACTCACGTTCGCGTTTTTTCCTTGGTCCTTGAAGGACCTCCGGATAGGTCCGAAACTTGTCGCTACAAATAACGAGGAAAAACGCGAACGTGAGTAAAGCCGTTTGTTGTAAGTAAATAATGTCTCACGAAAGTTTTAATAAATTTATAACAATCATTTTGTTAAATATTTGTTACCTGCAACAATTTTGTGTATTCAAATGATTTTTTTTTCAGATATGTTACAGCAGTTGATGAGTATGAAGGTGGTTTAATGTTAACACTTGACTCCACACATAGAGTGCTACGTACACAGACCGTGCTGTCTCTCATCAAAGAAACTGTTCAATGCGAGGGCGCGAATTGGAAGCGGGCGCTGTCCGATAAACTCATTGGCAGTTCTGTTATGACCACATACAATAAGAAATTGTTTCGGTAAGTGATGACTTATGTTGAAGAATTTTTAAATTAAGAAAATTATTAGTTTTTTTTTCTTATAAGTTTCTTTTATTTATTTTTTAGTAATTCGCTTGGATGAAATAATATAATTACTTGAAGTAGAATTCCATTAATGTGTACATTTTGTCAATTTTTAATTAAGAATATAACGGTTTTACATAACAA
>JWHW01020893.1:280100-291616 GCA_000931545.1 Papilio glaucus
CTCATGAGCCTATTTTCTTAACATTTTATATTTTGGTGTTTTATTAAGATTCAATAGATTAACTAATATTGTTATAAAGTTATGTATCGAAGTGACTTAACCCTTTTTAAACATTTTAAAAGATTAATAAAACATTTGTTCTTATATATAAAAAAATTGTCGATTAAAAAGTTATTGTACAAAAAACAGTAATTTAAATATAATATTAAGGTGTGTCAGTAACAGTTGCTTTAAATTCTATTTCCTTTTGAAGGATTTATCGACGCGACAAATAAAAAATAAAACTCGGCTTCGTACTTGATATCTTGCTACTGAAATTAAGAAGGCGGTAAATATTATTTAATAGGCGATTACTCATTTAAGTTAAAGAATTTTCACACTGTTATTCAGTGATAGTATGTTTAATGTGTCGGATATGCGATATAAATATGTCATGATATCTTTAGTCCATTTGTTTATACATCAGACCAATGATCCCCGACACTATTTAGTATCCGAAGATTTAGATTTTTTTTATCTTAGATAATTAAATAATGTTAAGAGCATAGTATTAATATTAAACTGTACTAAGTTAAATTTAAGTATTAAACAGCTAAGGGAAATCAGAAAGGTATATTTTTGTAATTAAAAAGTCGGACTAGCGCACTTAGGGTTCCGTACCATTGTCTATAAAAAATTACGTTTGTTGTATGGAAGGTACCTTAAATATCTATTTTATTCTATTTTTAAATATTTGTTGTGATACGGCAACAGAAATACATCATCTGTGAAAATTTCAACTGCGACTATCACGGTTCATGAGATACCTGGTGACAGACGGACAGCGGAGTCTCAGTAATAGTGTCCTGTTTTACCCTTCGGATACGGAACCCTAAAAAGCTATCTCTACTTTAAATAATTTCTATTTCCATAAGGTGACCTGACGCCATTATTTCTTTACTTGACACCTGTTAATGTTTGTATGTAGGGATCCCTTACTATTGTTCTAGAGTTATGTTGTTTACTTTTAAGATGTCCGATTTTACAGAGCGATGTGAGCTTGGATTGTGATCATTTACCTTTCTCACTGAATATATTAAGTGCCAAATGTGATCAGGGTTGATGTAATTGAGTTCCGATTACAGCTATATATAAACCAAAATAAACTTGTATCGACGGAAGGCGGTGATTGGACGAGCGCACCCCTCCCGCGTCCCTCAAAGATTCAGGAGGACCATGTTTACAGCGGTTTACCAGTTGACACAAGGTTGTAAAAACAATTAAGGCGAACACTACTCGCCAAATTCACGCGGTTTTTGACAAATGTTTCATAATATTACTATATACATAATATACTACTGCTTACCATCTTTCGATGACGTCACCACACAACTTCAGGTAGGACTGTGCGTGTGTGTCAAGCGTTTACTTATGCATATATACAGCAAAAAATATTTCAAGCAGACATCGGTAGCGTCCTCGCTGAAGCGTATTGCAGATTCGTGAATTTCGAGGCCGTAGTGTGTAGACCTTTACCGTGGGTTTCCACTGCCGTTAAATCTATCTTTCTCTCTGAAAACACTGAGATATGTTTTATGTGAATGTTTTCGGCAGTGTAAACCCGCGGCAAAATTTAAATATCTGTTGACTTTGACATTTGCTAATTGTTATAAAAGTAAAAGAGATCGAATCCAATATAGATTTTAATTATAAGTTACATGTTGATTTCATTCATAACATCAATGGACATAAGTATTGACTCCGACCTGCGTCCAAAATTAAAACTGTAAATTAATAAGTATTATAAATAAGATTTTTTTGTTACTCGCCTAACAGTGGCAATATTTTTGTAAGAATATCGGATTAAAGTTCTTATTGTTTATAAAATTTGTTTATTTTATTTCCAAATAAGTGACTAATTCTTATCGCATATCGATTGTTGAGTGATTTGATGACCCAATCCCTTAACTTTATCTCTCCTTTCATTAATTACCCCACTTTAATAAAAAGTCTAGCAACTCACCTGTTATTATTCTCCGGAAGTTTAATATCAACTTGCACCATGAGATGAAGCAGATTCGCGTAGGGACCGTATTACCGCCGTCTTGAAATATCATATTACCAGAATGTCATATAACCAGAATAACTTACGAATATGAGTCGCTAATAAGTCATCATGGTTAATTTGTTTATATTTCTTTTTTTTCTTCTTTAACTTTAGCGAGTAAACAGAGAATATTCCTTTTAAAAATGCTTTACTTAAGTTAAAAATGCTTCATTTTTTTAAATATAACATTATATATTCCTTACAAGTGTCAGCCGAGAGTTTTTTTTAAACTATTACTTGTTTATAAATTCTTTATTGTAATTGACATTATGCAAGACAAGTGAAATGAAATAAGTTTCTAACATGTTCTGTTCTATCAATTATTTTAGGTTCGATGAATGCGACATGTTGCCTTGAATTACAACGTCTCTGCAGTTTTTTTGCAAGTTGTCTATCAACTATTGCAATGTTGGTCCAGTTACATATGACATGTGTGCTCAATTTAAGATGACTATGTGCAAACTGTCGCCGACAGGAGTCAAAAAACGACTGAATAAAAGAGGCACAAAAAGTGCACTTTTAGAATGAAAGTTCCACTCTTTGTGAACTAATGGTATCTTCTTTTTTGAAATTGAATGGAATTTGTTTAAGCTATAATTTACCTATTATAAACCAAAACGTATATACGGTATTTCCTCTAATATTGTGGATGTTCATGGCCTTTTGTTGTAACGAAATATTTATGCATATATATGTGTTTGTGTTCGAGAGGGATGGTTTACAGAATTGGATCCAGTACGTGGTCCTGTGATCGAGCTTGAAGTGATGCCCTCATCACCATGGCATCAGGGGATCGATCTTTGAGGCGACTGCTGGCTGAAAAGAGAGAGCGAAAACATACATACACTGCACCGACAATTGTAGCTATTTGGTATATGCGGGCTTTATGGCTATACATTTTACACGATTTTGACACTTCCTTTACTCCCATAAAATCTAGATGTAACGTTTAACATAAAATGCAAGCATAGGAACTTTCGTCAGTAATGAATGAGATCCTACTCCTTACTTGGCGCTATCTTCGTTCAAGGCTCCTTTCAGGTACTTTGGTTATTTATGTAGTAGTTTAAAAAGGTTATTTAAGAGCGATTACATTTTTTTCCCTGGAGGCCTTGTTTGACAGGGGAGGGTTGCGCACGCGTTTTATAAGGATTTGAATAAGTTTTCCATGAAAGTATGTATTCGCAGTACATTGAGTGTTAAATTGCGATGGTATCATTAGTCTGGAAAAAATACATCAATGGATGAAGAATAATGCAGAATGTGTTTAATGGTAGAGGGCGCGAAGAGACCATCGAGGTGCGATGTGGTAATTTGAAATGGGCGGGAAATTGTTTTAATTTAAATGGTAACGTGAAGTTGTAGAAAAATTTTAAATGTAATTTTAGAGCTTTTTGACAGTTGAAAATATTGGGTCAATAATTTAGCTAGAATTGTAAAAAAACCTGAGTATTAGCAATGTTTAATTGACTTTTTTCTGAGACCAAAGTGTTCGTTGAGATGATGTAAATAGATTGCAAGGTTAGAATACAAGAGTATTCTGTTATATATAACATGTTTTAATTCTAAATTAAACATACCTTATTTAAGTATGGATATTATTTTTATTTAAATAAAAAAAAATAACTACCTATTACTTAAATGTTGATAACCATAATGACGTCTTAATGTATACCTTATGTAATAAAAAATATACTTTTAATGTCTATCATAGTTATACGAAAACAACAATATAAATAAAAACAAAATAATCTTATGCCAACTGTGATGAGCTACCATATTCTTTTTATCTACAGTTGTTATTTACTTTATATAACACCTTATGTATCGGCAACGATAGCCAATAAGTGGTCATATCGGGCACATAGATTGAAAGATATAAAAGATCTTTATCAGCGCTCTAATTATCACATTTTTATTGCAAACTTTAATTTTCTTTCAATTCATTTAATAGTCACTCTTAATTATTAAAGCATAAGCTTTAAAATAATTTACACACTTGACAAAGTATGTTTGTCGGTCTATACAAATATTCGTCACGGTCGCAGGCGAGCGGATGTTTGAAAAAAAAGGAATCGATGAGCGCCTTGTGAGGCCTAATTAAGATATGTAACCGATATGAGCCAACCCACTGTTGTTTCGATCGCTATTGTCCCTTTTGTGGTCCCGGGATCACGTACACGCATGTGAGGCTTTGAGTTAGCTATAGCCATCTATATTATGTGTATCTGTTTTTAAAGCTAAAGAGTTTGTTTGTAATAAACCCTACTAATCCCAATAAGTACTAGGTATAGATAAGTTTTCCATCTAAGAATAAGATTTTATGAACCTAATCGACGAAAACGTTATCATATAGGCGGCAAGCAAAAAGGCGCCTATTTCTAACATGACCAGTGTACATTAGAATCTACTTTTGTAAAGTTTTAACTGCGACGTAGACAATTGAAATAACTGGTAGAGGAATATGAAGTTAGTTTACCTTGTATGTAGAAATGATCCCACTATTTGTGTTTTGAATATCCTGAATACTGTTTTATCACGAATCAGGCGTGTTTGGTCTTTAAATAGTATACATACAAATAAATAAATGACAATTCACGCCAATCCAGAGTGTAGGTAGAGAAATCCGTATTTCCACACAAAGGCATGTACGTATAAAAAAATATATCGATTGGTTGTCTATATATAAGTCGGATTTGCTACATAGTTATCTAGTGAACCATGAAATTGAAGGAATAGTGGGCATATTGATGTCTGTTTCTCGTCCCACGAAAACCGCAGGCGTCAACGGAAACTATTAGTCCGAACGTTTCCATAGCATGGGCGGAGATTAGCGTATAAATATTTGGTTGCTTTTTTCATTAATTGAAAGTGTCGAAGACCGTGTCAAGCGTGGGCTGACGATACGAATTATAGGCCATTGTTACCGAACGGACGGGATGTGTGGATTTTATTTTTTTAAATTTGACCGCGGAGGCAATGCAGATGTTAAAAATGTTACCAATGTCATTTTGTTTTCATTAATGCAACACGGTGTTATCTGTACCTATGTTCTTACCACAGGTTTGCAGTGAACGACGGAGTAAAGTCTGTATCTCGTGAAACATGTAACCTATGTTTTTCTTTAAATATAAATTTTCAATTTATCTTCAGAAATTATTTCGGTTGTCTCTCGTATATAAAATATAGTATTCCTAAGTAAGTAAGAAGACAGTTCGTTTTCGAAAGCATTTTTATAACAAACGATGTATTCCCGAGATCTCGTCCGCGTGGGAAGTACTGAACGGCGCTTAAAACTTTAACTTTTTGCTCCAAACCTTGATTATTTAAATCAAATAAAATTAGCCTATATTATGCCTTACAACAATACCTATCTGCCAGTAAAAGTACCATTTAGAGATTACCCGGAACATCCAGATAGACAAAAATTGTATTTTTGTTATAAGTACGATAAGAAATTATAAGTACGTACTGATATAACATACAGACACTTCAATTGTATTAATCTGTATAGATAGTAACAAGTACTTCCGAATTAGGTGCAAGAGAGTTAAGTTCCTTATTAGCAGATGTAATGATTTAAATAAATCTGCTCGAAGATATTACCTCAGGGTTCGGGTTTTTAGGTTTCTTCGACTCAGTTACCTGAAGTATTGACCTAAGATTAAACGTTTTTTATAGAAGATTCGTTTTAAGGGATTCGAGTAATGTAACAATTCGTTATAGTCGTAGATCTGAAAAATATTAATGATTAACTAAAAATATTTTGGCGGATGTGTTATCTGCCGTATTCTATTGTGGTAGGCAGGCGGTTGGTAAGTTGATAAATATGTAGTATTAACTTAACAACCAACTGCTTAATATGTAGTAATAGTTGATGTAGGTAGGTTATCTTAAAAAAACACAAACTATTTGTTAAGTGAATTTCGTATTTTATTCAAAACCGACATTATTCGACGATCATGACGAATTGTAACCTATGGAGATTCGCAACAAACACATGATGTCCAAACTTTTATGTACCTGGAATAGAGACGAGGTGCCTTTTGATATGCTTCACTAGGATACTTAGTCTTTAAGCATCCGGTCTTGACCGGTACCCAAAATGGACATTGGGGCCTCCGTAGACTGGGGACTCTGATGATATTAGCCAATTATACACCGTCTTATATCTTATGTCATAAGAAGCTAGTTCCGTTTTACAAAAGTGTATTCGGAAACCACTTGCCAATACTTTCACTAATTTTACATTTCAACACTAGTAGAATGGAGGAATTTAAAATAACCGTAACTTCGTTCGAAGCTTTAATATAGGAGTGTTCGGAACCGTTGAACATTTTTAAACAATGTCTCATTCCGTAACATTCGTCATCCGAAAGCTCCGAGTTCGGTCCATAAGTTAATTTAAACATGTATTCGGCAAAGGCGAGCGATATGCCGGCTCGAGCAATAACATGCTTATTATTAAATCATGAAGAGTTTTTACGATATACCGACTAGGCGTGTGCCCGAGCGACTCCGTAAATACCGCATTTGCATCCCGAGCCGAGGCCGCCGCAGAAACCGACTCAATCGATCGCTAAAAAAAATTCATCGCATTATACTCGCCGCGTACCTACAAAGTCCGCAATGAGAAATGTAACAACCACCCTTAAATTTCAACCGAATATCGACTCTAACGTAAAACGGTAAGGATGTAAGTGGCATTTGTTGTGTATCGTATAAGCTCTTATAAATTGTTAAGATGTGACTACAATAATACGTGCACTGGGCCGGCGCGCGCGCAGTCTGATCTGACCACTACTGTGCATTTCCCACGGGCTGCGTGCTCCTCTATCTCGGTCGCTCGGCATAGGTCCGTCCCGCTCCCACCTGATGGACTGGCTCTCGCGTTAAACGAAGCACACCCACACACGGTGTGTTTGAGATGGTCTCGGGCACACCGGCATAGATTAGGCACGTCGGCCGGCAGATCGCTTGTACCAACTTTGTTCTCGATGTTACGATAAAGTCATGTAGCCAACTCCGACATGGACATTTTTATAGAGAATTGTGTTTCGATTATTTTCTATCGCTTGGAAAAGTCATTAAATACTTAAAATAAATATCCTCGAAATAAAATAATTAATTTTTAAGATTTCTTGGTGGTTGGTGACCACCGCGACCCATGAACAATGGCATGAAAACAGACGCATTTCTTGTTTGTTTACTTGAACATTTTTTTCTTGATAAATCTAAACTCCTATTAGTTTGAAAGTACCGCTGGCGTTAGTGGACCAAGCGAAGGCAACGTTCAGACTCGGCATTTGGCCAACTTCAATATTTCACGTTTATTATAAGGTGTAATGAGAATCAAAATTATTATGATACCTTATGTCGCTTTCTAATTGTAAAAGTGTACACCTAATAACTTCGGGACAGTAATTTCACTTAGAATTGGGCATAGCACTAAAAGGCATTAAAAGCCAAACCCTCACCAAAAAATCGTAGGTAGGAAGTAAATATTGGCTTTTCCTGTTACTGTAATATTCGGTGAAATACCACGACCACATAGAAGACAGCCGTGAAGTAGAAGTTTTCTGCGTTACGTCTAATGAGGGAGCTGCTGGAGACCTAATTTTATTACTGAAAAGCATTTGACGGAGAGGAGATGGAGAGGAAAAGCTAATATATCCTGTTTTTTGTTTGTTCCCTCTGTCCATTAAAGGTAGGCAACGTATTTGCAACTCATTAGCTTGTTGCAGATGTCTGTGGGTAGCGATAATTTGATATCAAGTGAACCGCTCGCTAGTTTGCCACCTTCTTCTATAAAAAAAAACTTAGGAGCTCACTAAACATTAATAGTCTTCCCATTTTCCATCCAAGATAAAAATATGATATTGAAATAATCCAACAATTGTCTTTCTGAAGCTCCCGCTCGATTGATATCACATAATTATTTTGACACGATTACCTAGGACCTCTCTTTTTATTCAATCAAAATTTTAGTCAAGCTGATATTTTCCATTTATCGAAGCTTAAGCTTTTTGAAAATTATTATATTTAATTTACAAAAATGTTGGCAACATTGAAGTATGTAAGTTTTTGTTTTTAATTTAACCTATTGTATATTATTAACCTATTGTATATTAAACATTCTTGGAAGCGTTTCATGTTACTTTACAGTACTAAGTAATTACCTTATTTAATTTAATGTTGTAGTTATAATTTTTCTTGTGATTGTCTTTATTATATTAATGATGTAGTAAATGTTGGTCATTTAATAAAAAAAGATAAAAAATATATTAGAAGATTTTTTTACCTTTTTCCCCGTTTCCTTCAGTGATTTATAGATACTTCGATTTTTATTTTGAAGTTTTCATTTACAAGTACCTATACTCGCGAGATCAATACAGAAACAAAATCTGAATTTTAAAAACTGCTGAAAATAGCAAAAAGCCGTTAAAGTAGGAAGGAACGGCATCCATTGAGCGGAGAAGATCAAGGGCTTTCAAAGGTTCCTAGTTCCTAATGTTTTAGGTTTTTAAATCAAATTTTATATTAGTACAAGCGCATAGTTGTTTGATAGTAAGTTATACTTTTAGTAAGTTACACTACTACACTAATAAATACAGATAGGAGATGTTAAGAGACCATACTTACCAGCATTCGCAACGATTGAAAGAATTACATGTCACCGACCAAATGTAAGCCTCAGTTTTGAACCGGACTATGCAGATTATAAACTGTCGGTAATTTGTAAACCGAACAAATCATTGCTAATTTGACGTTTAATTTTTGGACAGTTTAATTTTGTGCGTGTGTGTGTCTATCTCGAACGATGTCGAGGCGGGTTGTTAGTGGTATAGACTCCAGAAGAAATGACGCACAATAAGTGTGCCTATCTACTTGGCGGCTGATTTATTGTTTTCTAGTTGCGTCTCTGATTAATGCAATCATGAACTGTATTCTAGTGAAAGTGAATTACTAACAACAAAAATGATTGATGTATAAAAGTGGTAGACATTTTTATAGCTGGTTAAAATTATCAGTCGTTTAATTAGATTGATGGAGCGCTTAGTGAATTTATTAATTTTATTCAAGTATCGCACCTACAGTATATCACGCATTCTTCACGTAGGTACCACAATATTCTTTTTGTATATGAAACAACTGTAGGACATTTTTTCAGTGTCGCATTTTAATCCACACAAAGAAAGTCATTCTAATTATGTAACTGGTATATTTTATGGGAGTCTTGTTACGTGAGTCGTCTGAGTGAGGCAAAGGATGTTTGTGGTGATCCTTAAGAGGGCTCCGTCTATTTACTGACGATGATGACATAAATTCTTACAAAAATAAAATAATGTACTATGACATGTAGCTATGAAAACTATGTAACTATGATATTCTACGTGTGAGTACCGCTATAGTATAAAAATAGTATAAAATATATTTCGTAACCTGAATCAGAATGGAAATTCTTTACATTACGTGCGTCGGGCACAATAATATTCTAGTGATGAAATTAGCTATAACCACACTCACAAGTAGTTGTTGCTAGTAATATTATTTTAATTATTTTTATAGTATTAAATGTACAAAATTATAATTATAAACAACTAACTCTACGTATAGCATTATAATTATTCAATTTGACAAGTTATGACCGCTGCATTAACTGTACGACGCTCAGTACAAGATGAACAGCACGAGCGATATCAATGGCCACAGATGGTTATTTAAGAGTCATTCGATGTTACTTAATAAACACCTTAATTCAATTAGATAGGATTACACGGTTCATTCAGCACTCTTATTACAATGAGCATAGAGTCTAGGTTCGTGGCGTGAGTTTAGCTGGATGTGTTAGCCTACCGATAGTCTAGCAATAAAGTTTAACGCGTGAGGTGCCCTGCGGAGTCCGTATAAACAAGGTGCCCCTGCGCATATCTTTATTTGCATAGTTATTCGTTTGTTTTATTGCAACAAAATCGCTCAGATGCCCGCCGAGTGCCGAGTGCCGAGTGCCGAGTGCCGGACGGAGCGATCATTTTTATCCCTCCATCGTTTTATTGCGACATTCTCGCTTTTTTTTAGTTTTTATCGACATTCGATTTATGACGAAATCTGAAAAAGGAAGGCAATATTTGAGATAAAAGAAATAAAAAATGACGTCTTTTCCTTTTACGCATTATTGCAAAATCCCAAAATCTTAAGCTCACAAGTGTTATCTTGGATCTATAATACTCTTTTTGAATTATTTTGATTTTGTTAGATATTTCACAGAACATAGGATAAAGCGAAGTGCCTAAGCGATAAGTTTACCATGACGATATGTAATACTCTCGGGAATTAGAAATATTTATGAAAATAACAACTTGAAATCGTAAAAATATGCGTACAGTATTGCGAAGAGTCAATATCAGAACGGCTTATGTACGAAACATTTATACATAGTAGATTATCTTGTAGCTTGTAAACACTAGAACGTTCTAAACATATGTACCAATTAGTAGGAGCGGTGAAGGGTGCAGGCAGGGGAGGGGCGCAGGCTGTTCCCACGGCGCGGCGCCCGCGGCGCTCTGAAGCCTCGTGAGCGAAGTCTCGCTCTGAAACCACCGTCAGATCACCTTAATGCCTTGCACGGCTCAATGGAGAGGCAACTGTGCTCAATAATTAATGTTTTAATTATTATTTACTTCTTTTTATTTGTTTGTTTGATATTGAAATTGAAAATAAATAAATTGAAGCGTTATACATTTAAAAAAGTGATTAAAACATAAATTCATAATAATTATTTTAGATTAATTAAAATCCAATGAATAATGCAACACGTCATTACTTGTTTAAATAACTAATAGGTATAATATATATAAATGTATATAAGGCAATGTGTGTATGTATGTATATTCCCTGTAGACTTCTAAACGGCTGGAGCAATTTCGATGAAAATTTTCGTAATTTTGGCCCAGCGGATGATCCTGTGAAGTTAGGTATCGGATCAACATCATTAGCTACATGGGCAAAGTCGGAGCGGATCACAAGTAATTTTAGTCTATCTGTCTGTCCGTCTCATAATTATATTAAGAGAAGCTTATTTTAACAATCACCCATGTGGGAATCTATATATGTATCTATCTAATCAAGAACCGATATAGATTTGAAATCATCGTTTGACGAGGCATATGCGCTGCAGTGATCTACTGAAGTCTTGTGACCGGATGGTTGATGGTACGAGTATGCATGCACTGCACATGCACAATGTAGGAGGTACTTTATGTTAGGGATGCTCTCAATACGAAATTTCGTATTACGATTTTCGGATTTTTCGGTAGTTTTTGATAACGATATTAGATTTTAAAAGAACTTTAAAAGTAAAATACAAAAAAAGTAATTATTTTACTTTATTTCTAGGTTACAATCAGTTGCAATTTTTTTTATCTTGTAG
>JWHW01020893.1:292184-305281 GCA_000931545.1 Papilio glaucus
ATTTTAGGATTTTTCGGTAGTTTTTGATAACGATATTAGATTTTGAAAGAAGGTAAAATACAAAATAAGTAATAATTTTACTTTATTTCTAGGTTACAATCAGTTGCAATTTTTTTTATCTTGTAGCCACTCATTTTAAGTATCATTTAAGTAAAGAATATTACGGATATTTTTTTTATTTAGGATGGCCGATAATTTCGGATTGGGATACGGAGCTCCAAAACATCCATCCAAATGAGTAGCAGATGAGTGAGATGAGGCTACCTTTAATGGACAGAGGAGGGGATGGACCGGAAAAAGGTGTTTCCTTTTCCTATCCCTCCCCGCCCCGCTCAATCCTCTTATCTTTCCCTTTCTATTATTAGGAAAGAACGGGAAAGGGACGATGGAGGACGGAAATTAGGCCTCCGGTACCACACTCAACAGAGGAAACACAGAGTACTTCTCCTTCAAATATTCGAAATTAATAATTTAAATATTTTTGAAAATCATTTAGGCAATCCAAATACTAGATGTATGTAAATGTAGATATAAATAAAAAAATTAAATTATTTTCTTGTAGTCAATATTTAGTAATTTCCCTGTATCGTGGTGTCAGTAATTACTGGTACCTTACCAGCGCTATTTCGCTTCTACGTCAAAAGGCCGGCGAAATTTTATAGTTGCACTAAGTATGGGAATTATTAGTATTGTGGGGGCATTACCCCTTAGTTTCTTCAGGCATCGGCACCGCGAGATGAATGGTCATGATTCTATACATGTTACGGCTTGTACAATGCTCTGCCTGTCCTCCTATTGTGCGTCGGCGGCTTTTATGCGCGTACGTCACACGGAACGAGACGAAAGTACGCTTGCGCATCGCCACATGCGACTACATTTTGAAATGGACAGTGTTATTGCTTAACTTGATATTAAAAGTACGATTTTGTATTGCATTCGTCCAGTGTTAAACGTGTTAAATAGGTCAGGGCCATTGTCAATCTTTATCGTTCATTTAACTATTACAGTATACAATTTTTATGATTAAATTTTACCATTATATTTTACCAATTTTTATTAATTTTCCTGCACATTTACTTTGTTTCTGCCAGTGGGCCTTGGCTTGTTTTTTTTTTAATTGAATAAACTAGCACTTGATCACGATCCCACATGATGTTAAGTGGTGATATCGTCGAAAGATGGTACGCACTAGTTTAGTAACCGCCTATTCGCTCTTCTCTTGAAGGTACCCACGTCATAATTTGACGGAAAACCTGACGTTGGCAACTTGTTCCAATCGGATCGGATTGTCGAAAGTCAAAAGTTATACCTGTGTGAAGTACCTTTGATCCTATCAGCCTATATTCGCCTTAGATTCCTTTAAAGCCTTCGGAAATTATATTCCTCGAGATCGCGGCTCCCAGTAACTGCCGGTAAGTCGTTGAATTCCAGAGATAGATTCTGAAAAGCTGGAGCTACGATGAACTGGTTTCTTTTAGTGGTAAATAAACGTTGGTCAAATAATTTCATCCACGTCAATCTTTTTATTCAATCTCTGTTGGTTGGTCTCTCGGGTTTACTAACGTTTATAGCTAGCGGTGGTGACAGCAGATATCAAGCCGATTGCTCCTTGCCTTTATTCCATAATAAATGGGGCAATTGTTTTAAACTCCGAAATGCCTATCTAAAAATATTTTAGTCGTAAATTAAGCTGTTGAGTACTGAGACGTGGCCCCTAAAGGTGAAAAGGGAAATGTATGCTCTTGCATATGATCGGAGTTTCTTTGAGAGATTGTATCTGATTTTTTTTTATGGTCTTCCAAAGGAAGATGGCAAACGAGCAAGCGGTTCAAGTGATGCTATGTGACCGCTACCCATAGACAGCTTGCTCGCGAAATGGATGGTCGATGGAATGAGGGCAGCAACAAATCTTTTTGGCGATCAGTGGGAGAGGCCTACGTCTACGTACGTAGGTCTTTTAGGATATTTTAAGCAAATGTCAAATGTCCCATAATTTTTTTATCTTTTTGTATATCATTGCTTTGACATGACATTCAACTTGACAGGAAAGTTAGTTGTATAAAAATTTATCAAACGTTTCAGAAGCCGGGCGTTAGTCTACCTCAGTTAGAATAAGTTATTTGAGGGTTTATTTGCTGTTAAATTTTCTGAACAAGTCGCTAGTGTGTACGAGGACTAAGGGGGAATAAATGAGCGCGCTCGCGTCATGTATCGGCGGAGGACGTTAAGAGGTGGCCGACGTCAATGGGGGCCGCTATGGCCCTATATTACAAGCGGCTCGCTGCTCGCGACTCCTCTCAATATATTCATGGGCATACGTTAACAAGGATGACACATTTTCCATTATTTGATGTATAATACTCAATATACTAAAAATAAACGTTGAATTCTTCCATCGAATTAGAATAGGTGTGCGAATAAGACAGGACTCGTGGCTAACGCTGTATAGGCAACTATTTTATAAATTTTCTTGTAGTCTCTTACCTAACGGATAGTCATTTGTACAAACTATATATAAACCGCTACTGTTGGCTGCCTGTTGTTTATTTTTATATATATATATATTTCTTGTGTGCGTGTGTATGTCACTGAACTCCTCCTAGAAGGCTGGACCGAATTTGATGAAATTTTTTGTGTGAGTTCAAGGGGATTCGAGGATGGTTTAGATTAAAAAAAATAAAGTAAAAATGTGGAAGATAACAAAGGAGTGCGTGCGAAGCCGCGGGCAACTGCTAGTTATATATAAATTTTAAAATGAAAAACGATCACAAACAAACTCGTATAGTGTCACCAAAAACCGCTAAACCGCTGCGTAATGTTTTATTATTCGGATATTAACATATTACAGTTAAAATCTTATACGACATATATAATTCACTTTAAAAATAATAAATATAAAAAATTATATCGGTATGCGGTGCGATTTAGAATACATAAAAGTTCCATGTTATATTTGAGAACAGATTTATTCGTTTTCGTTATTTATTTAAAATTCAGAATCTCCGAACTATTATATTTCCTTGTGAAAATCGAAATGTCACAATTTAAATGAACCAATAATATTTTAACACATAAATTAACATTCGTTTCAACATTTCCTTGATGTTTAAATTAAGTAAACATTAATAATCGCGATCTTACCTCTTTTCCACTCTCAGAAATAGAATAAAGGCATATAATAACAAATTTTATCAAGTTTTAAAAAGCCCGAGATATTTCGACACTAAAATATAGTTAATAATAAAAATTATTCGTTAAAATACAAATAAAATGTACTACTTGAAGAAATAATATGGTGAAAATATCTTAGTAATGAAGTGTCCCAATTGCATACGAAGGCTATTCGATTTCCTCCAAAATGATACTAGTGATGAGGTAACTGTTATTACGATTGTTTTAGACAATTGCTTGAATTTGTAATATATTTATGGTCAAAGGTTTATACCTCAGAACTAGCTTTAGTGATGTATTATTACCTAGGATAGGTGATAGCTCACTTTGGGGTTGGTTTGTTTGTCTGCGTAGGACCTGTATAACTGGGTACGACGTATCGGTGTGATTAAAACAGCGTTAAGAACTAAGAACAAACCTTAGAGGTTTATAAATGCTTTACTGGTTTAAAAAGTACTCAATATTTTAAATTAAAAAAATATGCTGGATAATTCACAGAGATAGAAATCTTTTTTAGTTTTTTGAGGTATTGTGTCCGGGAAAAATATTTTTATTTATATACCGATATCGGCTTTTGTTTGAAAGATTATTTACTTAAAATTAATTTTAGGATGTGATGAAACAGGCCTCCCAACGCGGTTAGCAAATGAATCGCGGAGTCAAAGCCCCGACGCCGGTCGGTGGTCCGGGGCCTCCGCAACATTATTTGCGACACGTCACCACCGACGTCGCACCACAATAACGACCGAACCCAATCCACCCTACACCTACAACAACTATTAAATCCAATCCATGCACCTTTAACTCATCTACATAAGGTTCATAACTAAATAATACCTCGTATTTGTAATTTAAATTCAGTCGGTTTTACTCTTTACGGCCATAAAGGCACCCTATCGGTTTTCCGCGGTGTTCCAAGAACAGGTATCGATTGTTCGTATTTTGGTGACAGACAGACGGACGGATATCTATCTGTGCGCAAACGGCTCGTAGCATCGCCGACAAATATAGACTTCCTGTGTGGCCAACAGTCAACAACAGCCTTGCTCGTACATCCGTTGGCACGGAAAAACTACGTTGGCAAATGGGAAAATTAAAAGTATGTCATGAGTAACATTTGTTTTACTAAACAAAGTGGTATGTAACATACATGCCAGTTATTTACATATCTTCTTAATACATTTCTTAAGCCGCGTTAGACGATATTTAGTAGGCGAAAATCTTTTATAGGTTCTCGTTAACAACATGCGTAACATGAAACATGTTTATTTGAATTTGGAACAGTTGCGACGAACTTTTTTTAAATTCAATTTGAATTTACGCATCGGTAAGTACCTCCCGCATTGGGGAATGCGTATATTCAGCAGCTCTAGCGGATGATGTTGAAACTACAATTCTGACCCTGGGCTGGGTATAAAACCCTATCCAGGGTTAAACTTATGCTACATTCTCATTGGGCATACATTTTTATAACTAAACAAAACGAATTGATTCCTACCCTGGCTGTGTGATCCGCCTATGATAAAATCATGCTTCCCAGGACTTTGATATTCAAAACTTTAACAAGAGAATCGGTAATCATAGAACTTAAAGTTTGTAATTGAATGCCGTTGTGGTTTAAATTGCTACATATCGACAAATCGAAGAAATAAATTCATCAATCCATTTAATACTTTCAAAGACATTTAATGTTCCAGTCTACATGAATCAATCTGGATTCGCATGTCTAGCAGTTCACTGTATGATACCTACATTTAAAAAAACATTTTTTACAAACGAAATGGTAAATTAAAATAATCGACGCACCTGCACCTTAACATCTGTCTTTAAAGAATAACATTTATTTACACAGGCACAGCAATCAACAGGTCGTAAAAAAAGCTTAGTGTTCCCCAGCCCAATTGTTGTCTAATAGCGTTGAAAATTAAGCGATCAATTTCGTATTTACGACTAGCTCACACCTCGGCGTCGTAACATTTGTGTTTATGCATAATTTTATTAGATACCTACCACACGATCGCCTGCAGTTTTATTTGCGCATATCGATATCTGATTTTTATGTAAAAATTCAGTCATTTCGCATTTTATCTTTATAACATTGCTGCATTTTATCGACCACTCCCGAATATAGATGTGATTCATAGTGATGTGCCTTAAAATGTTGATGATTAATATTGTAATGGATAAGAATATTTGTTTCTATTATTAATAATGAGCTGATAAAGATCTTACAGAATATTGACATGTAATAGATATATGGTAAGTATATTTGGTTGTTTTGTTTGGGCACTTAGACGTCTGAGAAATAAAAAAGGGGGCAACTATGCGAAGGTTACTAAGGTTAGTCGCAATTTCTTTTATCTTCCCTCAGTTTCTGTTCTGTTTCATATTTAAGGGCCAGCAACGGTCTTGGGCAATGGACACTAAAATTAATTACATGATTTGTTCGGTTGTGCCATCTTTTCACACAAAACATTTTTTCATTATTAACATATAGACACATACATATGAAAGTATTTATGTAGCAGAAGTTATCAAAGGTTGTATCAGGCTACGTGGGCTTTCTTTCTGATCTCCCCATGTATATGATCCCCATCCCCATGGCTGTTCATATTATAATATTATTCATACATAATGTTACAAAAAGATGGCAGATTTTGAAACAGGCTCTTTAGTTTTGGAGGTGGAGTTCTCAACCTGAGGACCTACACAGAAACCTCAATATTAAAACTAAAAGTAGTTGATATTTATAAATAAAATCGTAATCAAACAACATAAGAAATGACAAAAGCTCAGACAAATAGGATATATAATGTCTAATATGAAATTGAATGGAAACTTTTAAAAACATTATGCGTTGAATAATACAAGTTTAAATGTTAAAGAAATAACAATAAATACATAAATAGCTTTAGGTTTCGATAATGATTGAATGCGTTTTGTGTTAATGCCGAATGTAACATAATACAGCGCACATTTGCCTCTAATGGTGTTAAAAAGACGTGTTAAAGACGATATTTATTGTCGATGAATATGAAAATCCGTCGTGAATTATGTGTTCTCAAGATAAAAGATAGTGGCCTCGAGTGTTTCGCACCGACCTTGCTAAAGTGTCAACATATTTTAGGAGACAAAAGATTTATCCTTGTAATTATTATGATAACTTTCCGTACTTGGATCGATGTGAGAATGGAGATGTGAATAAAAGATAAAAAAAGATATATTAGAAAAACTTTACCTGTGTGTGAGTCAGACACATCGATGTCGGTTAAGTGGTTTTTGAAGTATATAAACATGTTTCATGTACGTGACATAATAGGTCGCTTTTCATTGTACTACCTCAGCTTTGCTGAAAACTATTTGTACATGTGAAGGTTCGCTTACTTTGGGTTTACACTACCGAAAACATTCACATAAAACATATTGTTATCTCAGTTTTTTTTCGAGAGTAAGATAGAGAGAAAACTTGTATCGCGACACGGTTTTACGCCAGTGGAAACCCAGGGTTAGGATGTTTTGTGTAGTTCTCTTGCTACTTAATTTATGCGCCTATCTAGTACGAGAATTTAACAATTAAAATGTATGTGGAACACAAAACATTAGAAAAGTTAACACCTACTAATGAACACACACTCGGGCTGAAATTGGACAGAAACATAATCAATATAAGAAACATAATTTTAAGACTTAGTAAATGATTTAAATGGATAAATCATCCTATATAAACTACTAGGTAACCGGTATTATGTATGTATATTAGATTAGATTGACTTTATAATCGCAATAGAGAGAACTGGTTTAAAAAGACGGTCGGTAAAACACGAGTTTTTTTTTGCACTTTGTAACATGTCAATACTTGTTTTAGGTATTAAAAAAGAATAATCTTACTTAGTTTTGACCTGGTGTTACAATGTTATGACTTATTTGTCTCGCCTCCATAGATTTATAGCTATCACAAGAATTGAATCGATTTAAATCTCCATAAGTTTATTAAAATAACATGAAAATTGATTATTGACATAGTTGACACATGGTGTAGTTATCGGACAATGGAAACATGTGTGTGACACAAACGAGAAAGGAAGTAATATAACAAAATTACATTAAAATGATCTCGGTGACATTTTACTTATAATTTATTTTGTGTAACAGAACTCGGTTACCTAAACCAATTATCTAATAAAATATCCAACACATATCTATCGAGTCATAAATTTTATGCTAATAAATAAATTAGCCCGCATCCGGGTTATAATAAATATACAATATGATTATATATTTAAGCCACCTGTGCATTTAGCCACCCATATTATAGACCTATGATTAATTTAAATATAGATAACATAGTATTTTCTGAAGACATGACAACAAAAACACACTGTATAATCCTGGTCCACACTACGTTTGCAGATATTTCCGTATAACTCGTGTCAGCATCGCCATGGCAGCAATTTTTGGGGTAAAGGCGGTGAATGGCGGAAATACCTACAGAAACAGAGATTGGGCGTCCATTAGATAAATCACTGACTGTTTATTTTATAATATGAAACTAATGAAAGTTTGATTTAGATAAAAATCATATTTAGACAACGCCTTGATATTAATTTCCACTTAACCTTTGCTCAAATAAGTATAATTACTTTATTGAATAATTATTCAGTGGTCACGGCATCACATCTGTTAGATGAAGTCTCAAAATATACTAATTAAATACTATATATAATGTAGTATATATAATACTACTAAGTTATTAAAAACACATCAACGATTTGCCAAAACAAACTTACAATCATAATCGAAAATGGAATCAAATACATACAAGATTATGTTAAAAACGCAGTAAAAGAGCACAAGTTTCACCTGATATTAATTGACTATTGTTATTTTAAGAGTTTTGCTGAAATTGCTCTTATATTAACTTTAAGCAGAATAGTTAAAAAGGTTTGTTGTTTATCTGCAAAAGACGAAGACAGAGAACAGAAAAAGGAGAGAAAGGAGACACTTCAATCATCTAATGAAATAAAATTGCAAAAATAGAACTAAAACGTTTTTAATGGGAATTTATATTTCTGGCAGCACCTTCACAACCCTTTTGCAGTATGCAAGGAAATAAAATCAGTAGACTAACATCATTTACACACTTGATAAGCAAGGAATTTGGTCGCCAACAGAAGGAACGATGTTACGCTGACTTCCATTTGGTGGTACGTTTGTATCTCCTGTGAGATGCCTATCTGTGACCTCGTTATGAGTGGATCCTAAGAGTTATTAGACGACTATAATATGTATAAACGTGTAAATTATAGTTTACATTTATCCCTTGTAATAACTTCCTGCAAAGTAAATATTAAATAGGTTTATTGTTTTATTGGATCATGTGATATTACCCCTTTGTTGTAGATATCATATCATTGTACTTGTGTTACCTTCAATATAATATACCAATAGGAACAAAAGCAAAGTTTAGGTAGTGACACTGATAACACGGCCCACCTTATTGTACAATCGCTTATCAACCACTTAATACGCCTTTATCGACGTTATCTACAGAACTATGTGAATTTAAAACAAATATTAACTCAAGGTGCTGAATAAGTCTTTGGATTTTTCCTTCTTTTTGCACGCTTATCTAAATTACAATACGTTCAAATGTAGGTGCGGCGTACTTGGAAGCGTTAATGAGGCGGAACTTTAATGAATCGAAGGTGCGCTTTACCTTCTTATAACGATTTGAGTAGCAAAAAATCGGAATCCACGTCGAAAGGTCGCCAAGTCCACGGCTGCCGGCGCGCGATTGTTTTAAAATAGCTACGTAAATTATAACATAGTCGTGGCCGCCATTTGCATTTTTATTGTCCCCTGCATCACACGGAATGGATTAAGTCCGTAATATAATCGACCGGTGGAGCGCAAAATTGAATTATTTATTATATCGTATAGTTTGTAAAGCGCAATTATTCGGCGGCCGTGTGGCCAAATGTCGATGTCTTTTTTTTGTATCAGTTTGATTCGGTGCGGTCCTGTAAAGTCGCACATTTGTGCTCGAAAAAATACACTTTAATATTGTCACTATTTCCTTGTCAAACGGTCGTATCGGAGCATTTCTTGAATACGCTCCGACTTCAATAAAAGTTTCTTTTAAATTTTTTTTTAATTTCTTTTTCGGAATTATCTTTAATTTTTTATGGTGAAAATGGTGCTCAACGGAATGGGTAAGCATTTTTTTTCTACTTTTGTCTATTTAAATATTTGTTTCGAATTATGTTTAGATATTTAGTTCGAGTTTAATAAAATTCGGTGTATAATAAAATCGACAATAATTTTAAAAGCAGTCGTTCGTGCATGATTTAATGGGGACTTTTAAAGCCTCTACAAAGAATTCTCCGTGGAATCCGGTGGCAGATTGCAGATTAGTGGCATTAATCAAACGAGTTATTTGCATTGAAATTCCATTTGTAAATATTTTTTAATTGATTTTAATTCCTTTAGGATTTCTTAAGAAAAGTTTTTCGCTTTTTGTTTTAAATAAACGATAACTAAAATCGATAAACGAAACGTTTAGATGTTTTTTTTTGTTTCGGTGAACTATATGCGTAGGCGAAAACCGCCGCCGGCTAGTGAGGCCGACTCCAATGATTTTCATTTAACAAGGGCGTAACAGTTAACCGATTAAGTTTTCTGAGGCATTGACTCGACTGTGACAGAGCTCAGTCGATATATCTGATCTCGCTCCCAGGTATCTGCATGGCGGAGTACAATCGCGGTCGACGGGCACGATCACTGACAAGCTTACGTGTTACAAACACTGACACAAAGAACACTCGTTGAATAGGCTAAAGAATTTAAGCCCCGCACTGGACGCCTCTTGAAAGTTCTCACAGCATCATGAGAATGCTTTTTACAATCGATATTCAAAAAAAGAATAGCATCGATGTCTCCGTTGTCAACGGACAATTCTTTCGGAGATCGACTGTAAAACGAAGAAAGGAATTCAAACCCTAATTTTTGTTAAGTAAGATTTACAATCGATCGATGGCTTTTTAAAATTTTATTGTTTCATTTCGGCATGAATTGCGTCACCGACTAAAAAGACAAAGCATGGACCGATCGGCTCGCATTGTCCGACTAATGATGAGCCAAAACACTATTTTTAGATGGCTAGTTCGTTTCGCTGTATAAGGGCAGCACTAGATCCGTCTAAAGATATTTGCTTTTATGGCACCGGTAGCATACTAAAGATTATCGATACAAGACTCGTACCGGTACATCCCTTGGGAATGCGTCGATGTATCGATACTATTATCATTTTTTGTCGATCTCTAACTAATTACATACGACGACATCTACTTAGTTGTTTCAATCGATTAAAATCTTAATTTAATATGTAAGCTATAAAGAACCTCGGGATTACCTTCGGTTCTGTCGAGGTGCCAGATCACTCTGATAAGTGATATATTTCAATTCGAACGAATTGAAAAATCGTTAACAAATTTATAACCTTATAATGTTTAATTGTTTTACGGAAATATATTTTTATTAAATTTCGTGCCATTGATTTTAAATCTAAACTTAATAAACAAATATTTCCCAATTTCTCTTCATTCATTGACTTGTATCGTACAAATTAATCGACACTCTGTTACCTACTCTATGAATCCGAGAAAGACCGGTTGCAAATCGAATATCTTTGAATAATATTAACTGAATGAAATCAATTTGTGTGACAGAAATACTTTCATTGTCTACAATGGCCTACACTATTTGAATTTTGTGTCATAGAAGAGGCAGACTAGGTCACTTTTACACACACACCAATTTTTTAAATTAAACACTTTAAATGTAATAAATTAAATTGGGTCATTTAAATATAACGCACAACATAAATACATTAAAATGTATTGATTTTATCGCGTTACCTTACATTTCCGATCTGATATGAATACATATTCTTGCTTGCGGGAACGTACAACAAATGATTTAAAGGTAGTAAAATATCAGAAAATGTGTACCTACAGAACTTCTTGTAATCTATTGAATGGGAATCGAATATTGAATGCTTAACTACCACTTAACCATGATTAAACCGCACTTTAGTTATTGCAATGCAGATTGCAATAACTAAAGTGCGGTTAACTATAATTTTCTTCAATTTAAAAATTTAACTTACTACCAAAACGTACGTACTAGCGTTAAAATACCTTTTCAATATTACAGTAATTCATTAAAATTTATAGTCGAGGCAAGACCATTACAATATTGTTTATGTTATTAAAAATTAAAAAGATACGTGTTTAAATTATTTGTCTGGTGTGAAGATTAATATAGAACATGGAAAAATTAGCAACGCATATCTATCCGAATCGGTGTGGTCGTTGTATCAACAAAAGGACTGCAGTCTCTATTCGAATGACGCTTTGTTTTTTGTTTGGCCATAAAACTTCAGTATTCGCTACAATGTCTACCAACACACGGTTTTAGGGGCCCCATTGTTGTTATGTGACACTTCTCAGTCCATAACATAGAACAATGTCTCAATAAGCTTCCCGTAGTTTCGCATAATGCGGTCCAATTTCTTAAACAATAAATTTCCTAATATGTTTTGATGTTTTTGACCATTGTCACCTTTCTGCCTGTTGTCTATGTGATTGGTATTTAATAGGCGTAACGGGTTTGAATGGAATTTTTCGATTTGTATGGCTTATTCAACTTGCAGCCTTAAAGAACTGTAGAAAATGTTTAACGCGTGTCGTGTCGCTTCGAGTTCCGTTACTTAAAGATTATCGAGATTGCTTTTCAACTGTTCATGTCATTTTATTTTATTCTATTGTAAAATTATTCATTGTTGCCTATTTGTCGTTAGGCGTAAATTATATAATTTAATTCCGTCTCGTTTATACCATCAGACTTTAGTTTCCATTCTTTCGTTGTATCTACCTTCTCTAGATATATCTTTCTATCTCGTCATTATACGAGGCGTTTCGAATCGAAACAGCAAAAGATTGGACGTGAATAGGTTAATGCCAAACCGGCGTTTACAATCTATCGATCGTCACTTAACATCTACTGGGATTGAAATCTAGTTTTGTTATTCATAATTTAAAAAAAGAATTAGAATTTAAAATGATTCAAGTCGGAATTCCCATTCCCTAAAATTCACTAAGTAGGTATATTTAAAATGAATTTTAATGTTTTGGAAATTTAAAATTACTTTAAAGTTGTAGGTTAGATTAGATTTTTCTGTCAAGTCTTATTAGGTTCTTTATATATTTTCGTGTAACTTAAAAAGAAAACATAAGCGGCATCTTAACGATATACCTATATACGAATGTATTCTGTGTTTACTCTCAGTTTCAATATGTTTTCATTTTATTTGTGGATGTTAATATTCAGAAAACGTGTTTCTTTCATGTGAGATGTCGCGGCAGGTGAATGGTTGTAGCGACGGCTTCCGAATCTGGCAATCATGGATAGATTAATGTTGACAAAGCAAGTACCTATCGTTTTGATCGTTTAACAGCGATACTCTCATCACTTTCATTTGATGGTTTAACCAATGAATTTCCGTATCTCCGTTTTTTTTTTCATTCATTGTGCCAATGCTGTTTTTAGAAATATATTGGTACGTACCTACTATAGGTACTAAAATTATTAGAACAAAATTATTAAAATCAATTATTTACTATAGGTACTACATATTATACAGATATTTATTTATTATTAATATTACCTGATAAGATATGAACATTGATTTTTAATATTTCTAAAATATTTATAATGTACATACGATTAACTGTCAAGTTTTAGGTTAATTATCTACCTTTGAAATAAAATATTTTTGAAATAAATTAGGACACTTATTAATTACATATTAATATGTTCATTGAGCGTTAGTGTAAGGAAATAAAATAAAATAAAACTAGCTTATA
>JWHW01020893.1:305715-344386 GCA_000931545.1 Papilio glaucus
CTCCTGGGGTTATTCTTCCTCAGGCCACTGCTGTCCGAGCCGCGCACCAGACGAGCCAGTTTTTTCTATCCGCCGCGCCGCAGCCGCAGCCGCACGCCGCACGCCACGCACTCGTTAATCCCGCGCCAACACGAGAAGTCGACACTAATAAATTACTGTTTTTTACTGCACTCGAACAGTCTCCGCCGCGCAGCCGACTCATTTATACGTACAAATAAACATTAATCAGCAATAAACGCAGTCGTTAGCGCTCGAACACAGTGAGTATTCCAAGCCTTTACACTTTTATCCATTCTACGCTCTCTTAATTTGTGCGGTATCAATTGAACGCCTTGCGTCCGGCCTCGCTTGCTGCTCTCTTATCTCGCCCAGAGGATTAAGAGAACCAACGATCGAACTTGCAATTTAAGTGTAAATAATTAGTAATTTATACACCGTCATGTGCATGTCAAATGTTTATTTTTCTAAGTGTGATAGTATTTAAATTATAATGAAGAAACTAAGTTATATGCTGGTGTATTTTTTATTTGGTCGGTTTTTGTATACATAGATTAAACAAAATTATCTTACTAAATATTTATAGCGGTTATATTCGATTCGTTACATAATCGATTTTTGAATCGTAAATATAACAACTAATCGATAAAACCTATTTATCCTTTCGTATGCACGGATATATATTATTCAAATAATCATAGACATTATCATGTAAATTGCCTTTAGCGCCTCGCTTGGCGCTAGAATAAAAAAAAGACAGTCAAAATTATTGTCCTTGTTATGGAATTTTTTGTCAACAAAAACCTTGCACCCGACTTCGATACACCATTCATTGTCCAATAGTGACCATTTTATAACGATTTATGGTATATTCAACAATAAAAGAAGAATGAACTGGCAAAAAACGGGCTTTCGAAACGATTAAGCACCTAAGAGCGGCCAGTATTATTGATCCTTGCTTTTGTTGCGAGTGAAAATTACGGATTCCATGCATCATTAGCTCATGAAGCTATTGATACTTCTTGCAGATATTCCCATGAGCTCCAATGTGTTGAAAGTTAAAATTGCATGTTCATTTTAGAAAAAAAGTATTTTGGATTTTAGTCTTACAATGTGACCTTTTATTTTTTCAAAAAAAGGACAATGTAGGTACGTTTTAAATTTAGAATACAGACTAATCAATTAAAAAAGTGAAAGTAATAAACAAAGAAGTAAGTTTGCAGTATGCAAATGGCATAGGTAACCAACAGATGCAATTTCAATAAATTAAACATCAATTTTAATAAATTGGATACTATTTTTTAGGACGCAGTCGTGAGTTGTACAGACATACATGAATAGACTTGATAATTAAAGTCCATAGTGCATCGAATAAAAAATCATAAACATTAAACTTGGCAAGAATTCGAAGTAAAATATGTTATATATTTGCTCCTCGAACCATATCACCCAAATGATTTAAATAAACTACAATTGGAAAAAATGAAAAATAAAAAGTGATGTATTATCCATATGTAATATATTTCGATATTATCGTACTTTATTAACTACGTTATTTTTGTCAACTCTCATTTTACGGTTAAATATTTTGGTTGTGATTCGAAATTCAAATGGTGATTTTTTTTTTTTGTGAAAAAAAAATTATTCTCAATCACAAATTTTAACTATGTGGAGATAATTATGTTTTTATAATAAAAAAAATTGTATTCAGAAATAAATACTGAATAAAATGTCTATCTAAGTAAAACAATGTATGTAATAGGTAATAAACATTTCTTAATTGCATTAGATTTTAAATATGTAATTAAACCTCAAAGTAAAAATAGTCTATCGTATTTCGTAAATACTTAAAGACTAAAACATTCCTAAACCAAGTCTTTTTGTGTTCGTGTGTTAGTATGTGCTAGCGTATGTTTAAAACCCTAAAGCCTCAAGCCCCAAACCAATTTACATCCGTAATTACTAACAAAATGAGTTTTGGAGTCAGAGAGCCAGAGATCTTATATTTACGAGTTTCAATCTTGAGAAGTCGAAAACTATGCATGTAATCTATTGCAATAAATTATTTCTATCCTTTTTACATGATCATGATGTCTCATCTATGTGAAAATTGTGTGAAAAAGTGTAATTTAAAGTGAAAACATGCAATCGCATTGCTCATAATTTCTAAAATAATTTGTTTAAGACTTTCAAAATCGTTTTAGAGATTTTAGAAAATATATTTTGCGGCTTAAAATTTAACAAAAATCGTAATATTAAAGCGTTGCAATAAAATGTCAAGCTCCTTGACTATACGCTGCGTAACTCGGTAGCGGGTCGTTAGCGCGCGGTGTATTCGTTCCCAATTGAGGCAAGAGATCGCAAATAATGCAAATTATATTCAGATGTGCGGGTCCTCTTTTATTTTCATCGTTGCGAAAGAAAGTGTGTGTTATTAAGATGTTTTATGACTTATGAATATTGCGTTTAATTATTTTATATGACAAATAAAATGGAAATGCTATGTTTATTTTTATAAAGTTTATTTCACAATTACAAAATTAATGTCGTTATGAAATTCAAAACGCGCGACACCTTGAATTATTGTCATTCCTCCGAATGAGATGAATTTAACATGTGTTATAACATTTTCGTTTCGAATACAACAGGTACTAACTAATATATGTCTATATTTAACTAGTTATGTTAACTTACTTTTATATTGTTTTCGAACTTACGATTTTATTTTAATCTAAATTGAGAATGGTTTTAATAAACTTCATTATCACAGCTTTTCGTACTGCGAACTCATAGACACTAACTCCATAAACTTGTTCTATATTTCATACATTAAATTGTTTTAAATATGGATAGTAAAATTTGCATTAATCAAACACGGAATTCGTTCAACCGTTGAGATGTCAGGGACGCGCCGCAGGGTGCGCGCTGTGTCGCTTTCTTTCAACAACGCCGAACAGACCTTAATGTTAAAATAAAAAAACCCCTCTTTGTCACATCCAGCAAAGTATTAACACATCGGTCGATGTTTACGAACCGCAGGGTGGAATAACGTCTGAAGACAATCATTATTTATTATCCAATGATCCTTTGACTGAGAGCCGCTCGGTCTCTTATAATTTCTTTCATTAATAATTTTTATAAATCAAATATTGTTATTATGCTATATTATTTAAATAATGTAGAATGCTCGCAGAACGGGTGGCCAGTGGAACCAAAAGGTTTACACGTACAGGCCGACATAGTGTAGATCGCACAAGATGGAATAACGATCTGGCAGCAACTTTACGTTTGAGTCCAATAAGTACAAGTAACAATGACTTGATCCTAATGACAATTCTTAGGGGAGGAATAGAGAGGATAGCTAGATAGGCACTTTCTCTTCGCTCATTCTTTATTTTTTAAACCTATATGTATTTAAAATAAGAAACTGACTGTTCACTGATATATCAACGCTAATGGGCCTTGTGAATTGAAATTTTGTGAGCACTAAAAATGTTGTCATCCCCTAAAGGTCTAAAGTAAGGAATGAAAGTTTGTATGGAGAAACTACACGGTAAAAGCCGAGGCGGGTCGCTAAAATACTGTATTTAAAAGAGGACCGTGAGAAAAGCAATGTAACGTCTGTCTATGTTTTGGATAGCACTCTTAGAGCAAATCTCCGGTGAGAGACGTTCATCCCCTTGCAAAATTAATTTTTGAATGATCTGTCAAGTGTGGTTCTAACGATCCTTATAAAAAATGGTACACTTCAATAGCTGACTAAGGATTGCAATGTTAAGAAGCATTTATATAGCCGCATTTCTTATTGCACTACTCCATCTCTTTAAATAGTCATCCACAATCGTTCATAATCCCGAAACTAGTACATAAGAGATGTACCATAACAATTTAAAAAACTAAAAACACTCAACATTCACATATGAATTACGCCAGAGAAGAGTGTGAATCTATTGATACTTAGCTTTTCAAAATTAGTCCAACCGTTTAAGCTACAGGTGTCACAATGCAACGGACGTAAATACATACGCGTGAAAAACATTACCCTCCTTTTGGGTCAGTCGGGTTAAAGTAAACTTTCACGAGCAACTTTGGTTCAACGAAAAGCTAATTAAATTCTTCACCAGACATCTTCACCCAGCGTGGTCGTATAGTTTGAGAATAAGTCGAAAACTAGGCCATCTTAAGAACTATTGATAATTTGTAATATTAAAATAATATACGCAAACATATGCTAGATTACTAATGTTTGTCGTTTAAGGCAAGTTGTTAGTTATTCAAAATTACACCTTTAATTGAATGACGTCATTAAGAGTTTACGAATTGTGCTTGTTTAAAAATAATTTTACTTACACCTTTTGTTATTAGCATATTTTATTACATTTTACCAGGAAACATGTATTACCATACTTTAAACATCCGTACGAGTGACGAGTCAATAAGTGCTTTATTAGGTACATAGTATGTATAACTTGACACACAATTTGACTCGAGCGACACACAAACGATGGCAACACAGGAAACTTTTGTTTGTACGAGATAAAAGACAAAGGCTTGGTCGAGTTTCGGCTAAGCTTATCTGTTGGTAACCTCGGTGTTGTAACCGCAGATAAACGAATTCCATTCTTGGGATGTGTTAAATATCAACAAATAGGACGCAACTCCGAGCGCCATGCCGTCCTAAGCAACACAACAAATACCGCCTTGAGAAATATCATTTGAACAAAAAAATGCTTGAAATCTTTAACTTAGTCATGTTTTTTATGTATTTTGTTCTTTCTGTAAAGAAGTTTAGAGAAGATCTTATTCATTTATAATCTTTATTAATGCATATGTGAAGCGAAACCTTCGCACTGAGTCGTGTGAGATTTGCTACATTTAAAATTTTCTATGATGAATATAAGATGTGAGAATACAAATACACCTAATTAATAAAATAAAAAAAATTGTTCGTCATTACTTATTTTCTACAGAAGAAAGTAAGTTAATGAATTGTAGTCGAATTTCACTATCTAATTATAAAAGTATTACATTGTTCATCTGCTACACCTACAACTTTATAAGCTTTTCACCACCTTAGGGGTTTTAAAATCCTTTGAAAAGTCAGTCGGGCTTTTATTTATGTGAGGAGTAGAAACCGTGAAAATATATCTTTTAGCACATATTATTTTACATTACGAAGTCTGTCTTAAAATAAAGATAACTACGGAAAATACAATTATTAGATACATTTGTAGGAATTGGAGAAAAATAAGCCAAACAATAAATGTTAGTTGTAAAGTTAACAAAATATACGTACGTTAATATCCTGTTTTTGTTTTCGGACTTCCCATTTAACGCGATTCGGCGAAAAAAGAGGTCCAAATTATAACTTTGATCTTTAACACTGGCCGGTTACGTTTGCGCAAATAACATGTCGGCCATAAAACTAAGTACAATAGAAGCTATTATTAACATGTTTAACGCTAATCTACATTATGCTTACGTTTTTTTATCGACAGTTCATCGCTAGAGGTTGTTTGTTCATGGAGTGTGCACGGCCGATTGCTTTGTGCACGGTCCCTTTGTAGATTTCCCGACGGGTACTTCTCGTGTATGATAACAATATTCTTTAATAATTTTTATGACGAATGAAAACCTTTTTGGGGAAGTCATTTTTTTTAATTCTAGTTAACCTATCTATTATGTGCAGTAACAAGAATTTTGCACTTTGAACCTTGTAATATTTTAACGTGATTTCTTTTACATTTGAAAGGATTTCGCAAATTATTCTTAAATTGTGTAAGTTTCGTGTTCATTGAACGAGTCCTCTGATCTTTGCTTTTAAAGTACCTACATTCAATAATATATTGACAGCTAGTCAGAGCGGAGGTAAATGATTGTCAAATTTAGCTACTGCAGTTTTTGAAGACCATGTAAACTGTCTTTATAGCGCTTGCAAATATTGGATGCTTTTGTAAATCTGTGGCATCATCTAACTGTGGTGTCTGTCATTGTGCACAAGTAGTACTTTTTGCTCCTTAAAGGTTGTGAGGGCTCTCAAAGTTTATTTCTTTAGCTTTTTTACTAACGATAGAATAAAAGTATGTACAATTAACAACAATTCGATAAAACATCTCAGTACATGTGTATCGTAATGGCAGTTTTAACGATCGAGAGGCGATTAGTAGACTTTCTAGTGATCACTGCGGACGTCGTTCGAAAGAAAATTAATGGGCGAGTTGTGTCCGAGCATTTCATTAGCACCGCGCCGAGCTCACACCCATTCATTCATTTTACACTACCATTGAGTTAGTTATTTGATGAGGCTATTTCGCACCGACTTGTTTGCTCGACCGTTGGCCCAACATACCCAAATGTTTGCGACCAAGCGCCACAGGTGATGGCTCTACCTGGTTCAGTTTTTTTGTTATGTTTGCTTAGGAAGTTAGATCTATTTAGACCTGTTATTTGTTTGCGGTCGAATACTTCGAGTGTTTGGATTGTATCCTCTTTCATTTTGTTATATTTAGTAACCATACAGATCTAAGATGAAACATACCGTTTTTTTATAACAATTGGTTTCTTTCTTGCGTTTAAATTTCATCAAAGCCACCTAATGGCTTACACTTTTCTTAAATATATTTATAATTTATTCAAATTGTGGAGAAAGAAAATAAAATATGTGAGTGGAAGACAATGACACATTTCTTTAGGGAGCCTGTGTGCTTAAGTAATACCAAACGGTAATTTATAAACCGTTTTCCTTCTTTAGGAGCTTAGTGGGACAAACCAAAGAGGCATATATCAACCAAGGGCTCGTGGCATATGGTTGACATGCCTTTTGAAGGCAAACAACAACCGAGAGGTAAACGTTAAGTAGATAGGTGCATACATTATGCAATACCCTAAAATTTTATTAGTTATTTAAAGCGGAAGACTGTATATGGTCGAAGGCCTCGGGGAAGGTCTTGAGGCCTTTATATACATATCCCGCAGCACACCGATGTAGGTGGATAATACATTTTGTAATAATATATATGTCAATAATATCAGTCGTAAATTACAAAATAAATATTCGTAAAGCCCGTTGCAATTACCGCGTCCGATTGTATTTCTAAACGGGACCACACTGGATGGAACAAGTCATCCGTCACAGAAGTGACTACGCATAATTGCGCGCTCATGAATTCACCCACAGCGCCGTGTGTTGCACAGAACCCGCCTATTACAGTCCACTACGATTTGATACATTGCCGGCGTCCCACGAGAGATAACCGCGGGCAATAGAAAGTCCCACCCACGTTCTCACGCTTATCGTAAATTGAAAAAAGTAAAAAAGGAATATTCCCTTCATAAACTGGATTCGATCGCCTCCGGGTTACGCGCCACGCCTCCGCCCTCTTATTGGTTGAACGGTAGCTTGATTTTTTTTAATGCGTGTGCACATGCCGGTTACATACGGCACGAAAGAGTTCAGATATCAATTTGAAATTTCAACAAAGATTGAATATTGTTTCTTTACCTAGTTCTCAAGACTCCGTTTAATTCTTCATTTACATTGCTTGAAATACTATTTTTATAGTCAGTCGTTGATCTGTCTCATCTGTCAACTTCCAGTAATACTTCTAATATGTCAAGGGATTTGGTCACCAATATGAAGGATATTCATACGTCCGTTCGCCTAGAGATATAAGCGTAAGTTGATATCCTTGGCTGGCGGTGATTTAATGTGTGAGCTGCTGCTCTTTTACTTATCCTAGAGAAATGTCATCATTTTTTAACTTAGTTATTCGCTTTTTATGTAACAGAGTTCACTCCTACTGTCTAATGTTGAGAGAGTCGGCACAGTCGTAGAGAATGTCATCGAAGGTCTATCTCTTTGGTCGGTGGCTTTTTAACTTAATAAAGAATGTGTAAAGTCTGATTGTAATAGCTTTCATTAAAAAGCCACGGCTATTAGTTATATATACATAGTTCAATGAGCCAGAGTTGGTTAAAGCGGGAAACCATAGCCCATCCCATTGATAGAGTCATATGGGTTGTTGTATACCCATATTAATATTCTGTATTCGGATTTAAAAGTAAAAATAAATGACTAGTAATATACTCATGCAATGAAGAGTGAACAGCGAACTTATTTTATTCTTTCCACTTTCAAAACCGAAATTACCGTAGACTTAAAAAAATATTTTATATCTACTTACAATTCTATTATGAACAAGTATCCTGCATTCGATATGGGCACTGAAACATTAAATAACCACCCACTACCATTCGTTCGGGCAATTTGTTGTTACCATATAAGAGTTGAGTGGATGCATTACTTTTTTACCTACACCGTTTGATTGGCCGCCGCGTAAACCGGTAGCCCGGTTGCACACACACGCGAGTCGTGTACACCACATGTTTATGTTGTCATGGTGTGCGTATTTACCGAGCTACCGTATCCGCCCATCCCGAAGGGAATTAGGGAGGAATGGGAAGAGGGATCGGGATGTAAAAGAGGTGGTTTTAATTTAATATGGGTGTGACGTTTGGGAGAGGGGATATCCTCTGGGATACCTGACATAGCAATAGCAATGCTCTTCTTTATCTTCTCGGGGTTGATTTAAATATTTAAAAATAAACCTTTATTATAGTTCGTTTCACACTATCATAATCGATTTTATTAGTAATTAAATTTCAATTAATCGATTTTAATTAACATATTTAAGATCTCGAATATGGGTTATCTCACGTTAGAAACGTGTTGGGTCGTTTCTATAAATGTTCCGGTTTCGTATCTTTATTTCATTGACTTCTAGATTGTATCTCAAGTATTTATGCGCGTTTTATCGACTTTAAAATACCTTATTTTTAATATTAACGGCACTAACAGCTGATCAACTTACAGTCACATGACAAGAATTATTGAAGCATTCAACGATATTGATCTGGACGTCAATTATGTGGAGCACTTTATAACTCACTCTCTGACTATTAATTGTAGGTATCTACTTATCTTTCGTTTACTATTTAATTGATCAGAAGTAGACTCGTCAAAAGTCAAAGGAAAGGAAGGCTTAGATTTTCCGTAGTCCTGTTCATTTATAACTTTTATCGAAAAACCTTAGCTTTGACTATAGATAATCTAGTCTAGTATGGTAGTATTCATTTTATTTTAATAATAATTATACTTACCACATTATTTTCCTTCAAGAGTTATGCTATGCCCATGTCTCTGTCCAAATACAGTCTTTCCATGTGTAAACGTGTAGTATGAACTAAACTGACGACTTCTTATAGATAAAATATGGATAGGTATACCTTATCTATTATATTACTGCTCCTCGATTTAGATTTTTAAGTTGAACTTTTCGCGACTTATTGCGTTATCGCCTACGTTCTACTTACCGCTATAAGTCGAAGGAGTATCACGCCCTCACGGAATATCAACGTGACAGAGAGAACAGAGTTATTTATGTAATTGTGCGTTTCTTCTGGACCGCGCGCCTCACTCTCCTCTACTCTACCTCTCTATTTTCTCATCTACTCCGTATTTACTTCACAATGCTTACCAACGTATCTCATGTAAATTTCTAGGAGAATGCTGTTACTGATTTTTACATTTAAACATATCGTTAATTGCTTTAGTATGTGAAAGGCGGTATTTTTTTTAATTAATGACAATTCGTAATTAAAAATAATATGCTTACACCGTTAGATATTCATAGGTAGATATATAAAATCGTTAAAATGTACGAGTATTAAAGATATATAAGAATTGTTTAGTTCGAAACGCAGTGGGCGCGAGTCGACGCGGCTGCGCCGGGGGCTACCCGGCCACAATATATCAGCCGGCACTCTCCGCGCCTTGGAACTGCGAACGATTGGAGTCGCTTTACGCTTAAACATTTTTAATTTAAAATATTTCTTAACTTTTAAGGTCTTAACAATATTACTGTCTTATGTTAATGATACTTTATTCCAAATGTTTGTTTTATTTCATTGCTGCTTAGATTTTAAAGTTGTGTTGTAGGTAATATTCGAAAAAATAAATTAGGCTTATAAAATAAAGTTTTAATTAAAGTGCGATTTTTATCGGATTTACATGCATAATAAAATACATGGAAGTAGATATACGGTAAGAATATTAAATTGCAAAAAATGTAAAGATAGATTTAATTAAAAAGATGTAAAATATAGTATTTGTGTCATAGATAGACGTTTTTAAGAGAAAGAAATCTGGGCATTGATCGTATCATTTTAAACAAGATTTTACCGCTTACAATGTTTTAGTTATGGATATGAAAGGACGGCAAATACTTATACTAATCTAAAATAAAAGGCAATTAAATATTTGGAAAAACGTGCCGACTCTGTGGATTTTTCAGTTCCGATGTTGGCGCATACCGTTCCTGTGGGAACGCGCGGGACATAAACTGTTTCGTTATTTCTGCTCACCCGCTCATTTGTATATTATAATTTGGTCCCTTGGCTCGGCTCAGGCCGACGAACTTCAATTTAAATTGTTATACGTGTATTTATATTTATTTATCAACTATCAACTACTAGGCAACTTTTTTCTACTTCAAGAGCTTTATTGTTTAATTATAACGCTGTATAAAGATATTACAAGAATGGACATTTTGGCGAAATGTCAAAACAATATCGTGGGAACGTTCTATTAATGTTATGCTATAAAATTGTTATCTTTCGTGAATTGTAAAATATAAGTGATATCAAACATTAAAATTCACTTTTAAATGTTTTTTTGTGCTTAAAACCAAATATTTTGCATTATTTAATTAATGTAACACCATTTAACCCCAATCTAAAAAAATACGTCTATGTAGTATATTTTTAAATGGCCTTTAAAAAAGATATATCTATGGAAATTTAAGACCGATTTTTATTGTTTTTTATATAACAATGAATAATTTAAAAATAAATGAGATTGTATTGCGTGATTCAGCTCATTACTTCGTATTCTTTGATCAAAAACTAAAGGACAAGCTAACAATTGCATTCCGTCCTCCTCATTACAATACAGATAGCTGAAGATAAGAAGGAGAAAGAATAATGCTCATTGTTCGTTAAAAATGTCAAATAGAATGATAAACATAAAATTTCATGTTGAAACGCATAAGAGCGGCGCGTCTTGGAATACGATTCTGATGATGAATTCAACAGAAAAAAATAACAATACTTTCAAAGCCAACAAACATCACGTACATATAATACGATATGTAACGATAACGAAATATCTTGAGAAATTAATAAAAAATAGCTAATGAATTAATAATAAATAGATTATGACTGTTAAGGTATCAATAGATATCAACAGACCTATAGTTTATACCACATCAAGATGGAATTTTTGTAAACAATACATTTTACGTTAATAAAATTTAAATTCATAAATTCTAAAATATTTTCGAAAGACAGTATTATATCACATTGCCTTATAACATTAGCTATCCATATTTTAACTTTACTCTTCCGATAAAAGTATAAAACTAGATAGATGTACTCTGATATGGTGGTTAAATAGAACACAAAGAACTTAACATTTGCTGAAGTGATTATTGGATACGAAAAGAAAGCTTTAAATGGATTATATTTTTGGAGGGAAACTTTAATAAAAAAAAACTAATTATTTCTAATTTAATTTAGAGACAAAGAACACTATCCTGTTCCCTAGTAGGAAGTACTGTACTAGTAGTAGTAACCACTAGCACTTCTAGAAGTCATTCAGCAGAGGTAAAATTAACGTCACAATTCGGATTTAACAATCTCAATAGAGTAGTCGGTGATTGCATTTAATTTCAATTTCGATCAATCGGGATTGAATTTATAGGCGGGAGAGTGTATTTTTTAAAGTTGCATTAACAAAATTCGCGTTGAAACGCCGGCAGCTATTCACATCGAACAAAGACTAAACATTTAGCTAAGCTAATAGTCGAGCTATTAACAAAAATATCAAAAGCAAAAATTTGGGGCTTGATTTATCGACATTCCTAGAATATATCTCTGCTGGAAGCCGCAGACTCATGCTGACTGGCGAAGGCTCTTGAGGCCGAACAATACGGTCAATGGCGGAGCGCAGACGCGGCCATAACGCCACAAACACAATCACTTAATAAATATTAGTGTTTAGACGTGCTCATTCCATTTATTGTATCTATATTTAAATTTTTATTTCACTGTTTTTTAATGATTATAAATGTAGATTAGTATTTAGCGCCCGGCTTTTCGTCCGGGTCTATTTAAATAAATAAATTTATAATAAATAATTAAATACGATAATTACATACACATCACGCGATTTCTGCATTAATATTAATTGCCAATAAACACGACGCTACAACTTAGAGATTAAGGGAATATCCCGCAGTCATTCTCACTTTAAAAATTATTTTATTATGTCGTTAAAAATTGTTATCATTTATATTAAGAATAAAAGGCATCTTTACTGGCGCCATTTCATCTTAGGATTCAATAGTTGGACATAAACATTTTTGCAACCGGGCTATACTGCCCTCTTTTACAACCAATGTAAAAGTAACGTAGATTCCCATTTGCTCACAGTCCATTACCGCTTCAAAACAATGCTGTTTCGAACGAGCGCGTGTAATGCGCGAAATGATGAGCGTACATTGGTTTATTGATAAGTAAAAAGTCGCTGCCGCTTTAACAATGTTGCGAACAATCGAATAACAATTTGGTTTTAGTAGTACCATTTGCTTATTCGTTTGTGGAATTTTGCGTAATTAAGTTCGAAGTGGCAAGTTTTTGTTGTGGTCATTAAGAGGTCTCGGCGAGCACAGCTCTCGCAGATAATGAATGTGTGAGATTCTCCACAATGTTCTTAATGAGGCGGAATGAGCGAATAACCTCTCAGCCTTATGTTTGTATGTAAAACCGATATATGTTGATATGTAGTTCGTTTACTATAAGAAAGCGATATGAAGAGTTATTTGTCCTGAAGCGACGTGCATTTTAAAATGTGAGTGTAGGAAAACGAGAGTGAAGAGCCGTGTTAAATGGGAGTTTATCTTTTAATTTTAATCTAATTATCATACAATCTTTGCCTTCCTTAGAATTTGGTTAAAGAGTGTGAGTGCTTTCAAATGAGTTCGTATACTTCTGAAGTAATTAATTTCATCGTTATTGAATTTTCCGAACTATTAAGCCACTTCGTCTCTTCGTCGGTCTCGAGTGCTTGTTCCACATTTCTGAGTGAACTGACGGAGCAATCCTACTCAATGTTGCCAAAGATGGATGTTTACCATGTTTCGATTGGAGATTCATTTGGATTGGACGTTTTGTATTAACGTGTTGTGGCTCACATTTCCGGTTTGCCGGAAATGCATGAGTACGGCACTGAAACATGAAGTTGAATTTAGACAGCAAGAGTCTTTAAAAGCACTTGTCAAAGGAAGGAGACTCAGTTTTACTCCAGTCAACGGTCGTGATAATAGATCTTGAGGCCCGAGCCTTGATTGATTGTTATGAGTAGTCGTATGTAGTGTGTACAGTGTTGTCTAGTGAGAATATAAGGCTACAACCTGTGAGAAGTATCACGTTTAATAAGTAATAGGGCTAATACAGAAAAAGTAATGTCAAAATCAAAAGATCATATTCTTATAAATCTCCCAAGTGCCATACGATCATAAATTTTGAGGGTATTTAATAATCTTATTTCGATGTCACCGACATTCCCTTCACTCGGCGTTTAATTACCGCGTGTCACTTGAGTCAGAAGTTTTAAAACAAAAGTAGGAACCGCAAAGATTCTCACCTCCGGTGACACATCATAACTGTTGAATTTTATTGTACGATAAATATTTTGTCGACGAGAGTCGTAAATGTTTCGCTTGTAATAACATTATTACGAAAATATATATGCAGTAACAAACGAGAACGACTTTAACACCTTACTGGTGCTATGCAATTAGAGTGGTGACCTGTTGGGATGTGGTAAACATACACCATTAGTGTGTATAATGAACATAAATAATGTCAAAGTAATGAAAGTATCCATTCAATCATATGCGTGTACAATAACATGGACATCGCATGAAATGCGACGCAGTCATGTCTCGCCGCCCATCGCATACCCTTGTGTTAATAGTTGTTTGTTAATATGGCGTTGTGACGTCATTGGTTTCACGTCTCTTGTTATTGTGTGCAACTACAATAGGGATTAAGTAATAATATAAAAATCAATGTCTATTTCAGATGTCTGTATTTGCTAGTAACAATTAAACTAGTATTAAAGGAACATTTATGTATTTTTGAAATTTATGATCAGTAAGCATTCAGACGAGCTGCGTAGTACGTTGTTCGTGTCATATAAAAATTTTAAGATCTCGCTGACCTATTAATTTCTCAATATTCAATTCTTTTAACCGGATACACATAGTTATATATGCGTATTATTACTTGACGATAAAAATAGAAGGCCGGATACCAGCTACAAATGTTTATTCCAGAAGCAAATGATTTAAGCATTGTTGTTTTACTTTAAAAAGAAATGAAAACAGTCGTAATATATTCGATGAAGTATAAAGTTTTCATATATATCGTCCTTGACATTACGCCAGGAAGAGTGGGAAATTTATTAAACCAAATATAGTCTTCTAAGATTATTTTTAAACACCTATAAAACGAAATCGAAATTTTTATGTTCTCACTCGCTGGATTTTAATTGCAAACAGACTATCAATATTCAAATTAATAGACAATTAATAGATTACAAGTTGTTTATAGCGTGGGACGCGCGTTGACAAGGAAAAAGATTAACTTTATAAAAATGAGTTCGTTCGACTGACGCCCTGTTATTCTACTTAAAACACTCATGTATTTCTCAATTGTCTATCAGTTAATTTGGCGCAGGTTACATGACCAATTGTTCTATGAAACTTAATGTCATTAGTTCAAGTCGTGGCTCCGAATGATTCATAAATTTTGACGCGTTCGTCACAACGTGAGATCTGACTGACTCACCTGTAGATCCGCTTTTACTCATTTCATAAACCATAGAGCGGAGATATTATCTGTACAGAAATGATTGTACATTATTTATTAGTGACGGACGCTATTATAATGTAAAAAAAAATAAACTATAAAAATAGGAAATAACTTTACAATCATCGTTTATTAATACAAACCCGTAAAAATCTAAGCAACCTAAGTTTATGTGTTTATACTAGACGAAATGAAATTAAAGTATAATATTTACTTACATAATGAATTCTTAATTTATCTTTTACAATTAAAAAGGCAAAATACAAGTCTGATGTTGGTATCATTTATTTGTATCAATATTTTTCTTATTTAAAATAGTTATAACTAAAAACTTCCAAAATTTTATTCTCATCAAACATTTTAATGGTAACATTTATTTACATATATAGAGGATTGGTTTAATTTTTTTAACACAAATAAAAAAAATGTTATAATAAAAAAGGACACGTCTTATTGTGATATATTCGTTCAGTTCACAATTCGCTGACAGTTTGCCTAGTACGATTATAAACATGGATGAATGATGAAGGTCACAATGGGTCGGTGACATATCCATATATCCAACTAAGTCAAAATTTGTCCCAGTGACACACAGTACTGTAGAATAGTGAGTGGGTAAAGGAGCTTAGTAACTAACTTATCATTTGACAGCAGCGTAGACTTATCGAAAGTTTTTAATCTTTTTTCGTTTTATGCAAATTCCTGCGCGCGGTACCTACAGACCTACGTCTACTAATTCCATATCAGGCGTTTGTTTTGACAAAGACCGCCTCATGTCCATATCAGATGATAAATCTCGATACATTCGCTGCCTTTGTTGCCGTAAAGGAGGTACCCGAAATGTTCCAAAGATTATGACAGATTGTGCTTCTTTGACAACCTTTAAGAATAAAACTCGCAACCCGGTCAGGTCGTGATGTTGCCATGGTCATTAATGCTTATCGTCGGATAGATTCAGACAATATATACCTACTGGTTAACATACATATATATGTCGAAGGATTATTATGATGGTTTGGTATATTTGGTCGTTGCTCGGACATCTTTAGACCGTGTGGGCGTGTACGCACCGGTATTCACCAAAATAAAAGTCTCACAATATAGTCTGATCACTGTACTACTCGTTACAACTAACAATCACTAAAAATATTCAAAGATTACAACAATAAGTCACGATTATGAGCAAATGGGTTTGCAAGCGACCATCACGAGCGAGTCGCTGTTCAAGAATGACGACTCGCCCGCCATGACACCTACAACTCCATTCGGGTGTACCCGCTCTTAAAAATAAATCGACTAGATGGCAATGTCAACATTATTTTCAACTACCCTTATTCTTATTTATTTGTAAACATAAACAATCGATCAAACTAAGCGCGCTCCGTTATATATAATAACATATACGACTTTTTTATTCACATACTAGCCGATCCGGTAAACGTTGTTTTGCCATATAAATTATATCTTTTAGTCAAATAAAAGATAACTAACTTTTTGTAATGGTGATGTAGTCTGCGACTGAAAGAGGAATGGAGCGCCGCTGTGAACAATGACGAATAAAAAAATGGGGGTTGATGGTAGAAGGGTTACAATTTAGGGTTGTATGTATTTTTCGATGGCAAATCATAAAAAAAATATCCAATAAATTTTTGGGGTGGAACACCCTTATCAATGAGGGGTATGAAAAATAGTTTACGTCCTATTCTCCGACCTATCGATTATAAACATTTCATAAAAGTCGGTCAAGCCGTTTCGTTACAAACACTGTGACACGAAAATTTTATATATAAGTTATTACTTTTTCAAATAGCTAGCTAGCTATTAAGTATATTTGACAAAAGTTTAATAGAATTTTCGGCTTGCTGATTATTTCGAATAAAACTGTCATCCTTCCAACAACCCATCTTTTTTATTAGAGAACGTTAACTCGAAATTAATCGGTTTTTGCACGCAAGAATCTGAAAATCGAAAACCTATTGGTGCAATTCGGGTAGAACCAGAAAGCACGGCCTTCACTTTATAATATTGACTCGTAAGCTCATAATTAATGCACTAAGACCTTCTCTTGTATCAGTTGTAAATCCTACGCATTCTTTCGACTTTATTAATTTTCATTAATATAATTACTACCTTTTTTAAAATCAACCCAACAATCTTAATAATGGCATAAATGTATAATCTGTAAAGTTTTAAACATATGCCCCGGGGTATGTGGCAACAGAAGCCGCAAAACAATGACCAATTTACCGGTCGGTCGCCTGTGCCCAAATCACCGAGGGCCGGGGAGATCGTGAGTGAAATGCGCTGCCGGCGCCCCGAGCTACCGGGATCTTTCCCACCGAACGCGTCTCCCTACTCTTTATCATATGGGGTGTAATCACCAACAATGTACTTCGAAAATATTATATGATATAGAAAGTAGATCACTTCTATAAAAATAGATATAAATTGTTGAAATTGTAATCATAAAGTTATAAGCCCTTAAGATCTTTGAAGGCAATTGGAAAAACACAAGTAGAAATCGACAAGCTACTAGCTAAAAGCTAAGCGTGGTGTAATGTGTAAAGGACGAAGTTGTAACAAATTAACAAACGGTTAAGGTCGAGTAGGTGGTGGTGGTGACTGGGGTAAGTGACCATGCTGATTTATGTTGCAAATATATGTTGTTGGCAGAAGACGCTTAGTGAAATATCGCCTACTAAAAAAGGCGATATTAAAATAACCAGGCTTCAAATCCTAACCGCCTTTTTTGTAGGTGAAACAGTCAACAACTAAGCTATCACTGCTTCTGCATTCAATTATAATTAGTAAAATAATTGACATATTTGTGAAGTGTGTAAAGCTTAAACAGTGGTTAACTAAATTTACCGAATAATTAATTTAACGGTATTTGTACAGCATTAGATAATATGGTATATAAAAAATGTGTGGTAATGATTCATAAAAATGTGGCTATGGTTAAAGTATGCTGCTTTTATAATCGATTTTTAAATACATATTTGAATAATGGATCGTTGTAAGTCGACGTAGCTTCAGCGAGTCCGGCGGTGCCGAGTTTAGTGGCGATTAGTGACGTCGCAACGTAAACGTATTTCGCATTTTCCCACTGCCGGAGTGGGCCTACCGTCCGCTACCTGTTCATTCACTCGCGCAGGTGGTGGGGGCTACGCGCGCCTTCCGCGTAACGTTATCAGTAGTTTCACCACCCTCTCACCGGCGCAGTTGCCAAACGCACCCGCTCCCGATCGCACGTGCACTGACACATCTAGTCGCTCTAATTCCACGCTAATTTTTATACCAACGCTTCAAAGTGTCACTTCCAAAGTCTACCGGCTATAGTTTTAAGTAGGCATTTTAAATGTCAGTGTTTTAATGTAATAAATTTAAGTGAAAGTGTATTAGGTAGGTGTGACCGCCGCTTTAGGGTTATATCTGTTGTAATCGACTCGTCGAAGGTGCGTATTCGATAATGATGTTAAATAACTCACTACATATTAATTATGCGTCGTACACGGACTCCCATAATCTTCAAATAATCTATAATCGAAATTTATATAAACATTTAATGCAAGTATGTTATTAAACTTCATTACAGTAATATATGTTAGAGTATCCATTTGCATATACATGAGTATCGTTGCTTCTTAAAATATTTGTTAAACAATTTCCCTGTGTACAACAACAACTTGTTGAACGAAAAGATGGCGATTTATTACACTTGTAATAAATATTCTGTGGCGAGAAATGAGTTCATTCGACTTAAGTTACCGACTTCTTTCTATCCATCATGAAATGTTTTAATTCATTAAGAGTGAATATTTTTGTGATATATATGTGATAATGAAGAATGTTAAAGGGGAATATTTTTTTATGTTATAAATGCTTGTAATAAAGTTCAAAATCGTTTGACCAGTCAATTTATATACGACCATTGTTCCCACAGGCTTCCAAGCCCTGCACGTCGCGCAAGCACCATAGACCAGACAAAATGTTCGCCGTGATGCAAATCGACGAGGATCATTCACGGGACTTCAGGCGTAAGCTGCGCCCCAAGTGCGAATTCGTTTGCAAGTACTGCCAGCGCAGATTCACCAAGTCTTACAACTTGATGATACACGAGCGCACCCACAAGAGCCCCGAGCTGAGCTTCAGCTGCGAGGTCTGTGGGAAGAGTTTCAAACGGCAGGATAACTTGCGTCAACACAGGTGAGACATACATATACATACACACTGATTTGGTCCATTAGATATGCGCAAGCGCATGCACTCTTGGGTGATAGATAGAGGCATGTCTGTGTTGAAAATTGGGGTTGTATATGGTGTATTTATATTTACATACCTAGCCTACAGCTGTAACATGTTATGTTTTGTATGTTAGCTGTACGGTTGTACTACATGGTACAACCTACATGTATAAAAATGTTACATGTATAAAAAAAATCATTTTTTTAAAAGGCAAGCATTGTCGTTGTCATATAAAAATGGAAGTAGACATTTGCCCAAATTGTACGAATTGATCATTTCAAAGTTCTCAGAAAGACGATTTCCGAGATCCGTATTCCTTAAGTCCATCATAGCATCATCTACAGTGCGACTGTATTTACCACGGCGAGAAGTAACACAAGGGGTCAACAACCCCTAGCTTAGCTAAAAACCATTAATCCTTATATCACCTAAATAGAAAACCTGTCTTAGGGAACTATAAAAAAATTGGTTCTGAGAGCAGTATTGGCCTAGTGGTGTAGGCGAATTACGTACTGTTTGCGGGTTCGAACCCAGGCAGGCGTCTTACTTTGTGTAATTTATTTCATCGCCACTGCTCCAAAAACGGTGAAGGAAACATGGTGAGGATACCAGCATGTCTTAGACTGCACTCGGCCAGCGTGGTGGGCGGCCCCTTCCCTCTCTCGGAGAGGAGGCCTGTGTCCCTGCAGTGGGGAAACATACTTAAAAGGGCTGGTTTATTATTATTTATTATATGGTTCTTATCTATCTATTATACATACATAAAATGGACGTGTGCTTCCCTACATTTCACTTTTTATCCAAAACTACACATCACAGCGCGTTTGTGATTGTGGCCAGTTGTAGCCTCAGCCTTCCCTCGTGTCATAATGGTGGTGGACGGACGGGGTTGTTCTACATCTGATAATTGTGTAATTAAAAAAAACTCAGCGAAGCGGATATTCGCACCTTGTAGATTTACTTCTAACAATGTCATCTAGCATAAGGCTTTTGTTTATTCGTTGTTAGTATTATGGAGAATATTTATACTGTGAGTGATTCGCGCTGATGGCAATATGCTTTTATAAAATGTGTTTTCGTCAAACATAAATTCCTCGTCGTTAGCAGGTCTTTAGTCTTCCTTGCTGTGTTATTCTTCGTATAGTTAAGTCCAGCTATTCGTACATGCCAATCAAACGATGCTACAGCTACCTCTGTTAATTTTTTTCCATTTTTTATTGTTAAAATATCTGTTTTAGGTATGCGGCTGTACCTTGAATAAGTATTATTTGGCCGTAAATTTGTTTTTACGACGAACACGGCTGTAAAAATACTTTCAAGATGTTGATGTTTGCAATTCAAAGTAATCTTTAATCAACAAAGCAATTAAAGGACCTTACGTAAATCTTTTTCGTGATTGTTGTGTACAGTCGAGTGTAAATGAATTGAGTATATAATTAGTTATGATGTCCCTAATAGGTGCTCGATTACAACGAGACCTGTCATATCTACGAACCCAGATAGTCAACAGAGACTGAATAGAGATTTCTGTTAATTTATTTACTTCAATGTACTAGCCGCATAATTCTACTAACTCAATAGTGTTACAATTATCTCTCAATGGTTTCACTATTGATTATTTGGTATTCTTCTAATCAAATGTGTTTCCATTATCAGAACATATAATTAAAATACTAGAATACACTCAAATAGCAGTATTATGAATACTCATTTTTGGATATGTGAAAAATATTTTTGTTGAGTATACAAATTCCATTTTAATATTGAAAGAAAATAAATATTTTTAGTGTTGTTAGTAAAATCAAACTATATAGAGTAACGTCACTAGATGACCCATATTGTGGTCAGCGCTACAGCAGATTGACAAGGCCGTGGCGAGCCGACAGATTGCATTAGGGTCTCGCCGATCTCGGGGGCAGTCGGCTGTGCCGCTCCGAGGCAGTTAATCATCAGCTACTACTGTTACAGAGTCTTGCGACCGCAAGGGATACGCAATGAGCTAGCTAGATATTGTTTCACTATAAATTATGCTATCAAACCAAATTTAAATAATTATATTAAGCTAATTAATTACGGTCATAATTTAACAAATCGCCTCTTGTGGAGTGTTAAATTAATAGGTTTTTCTCAAAGGCTAATAAGACATTGGCAATTCCTTTTTGGGCACTTAATGATTTCGCATTGAGGGTGTGACATCTAGTCATGTTATGTGATTGAGATTCTGTTTTCGGCTTCATATGTTCGTTATTATAATCCTATTTGAATCTTTATTAGAAGAAAATCTGCGATTTCTACCTCTGTTCGCTTAATTGTGTTCAAATATGAGTGATAATTTTTGTACCAAAATATGAATTTCTTTCTGGAAATGTGTTCAGTATGCGGGAGTTATATATGTACATGTTGTGTGCTAATGGCGCAGTCGCATCAAATCCCTGCGACACTGAGTGATTGAGCTGTTAATGTATGCGATCCGTGCAATTAAACCCGACCACGTTTGCTCTCTTATCTATATTGATGTCTTAGATCGCACAATTTATTGTCAACACACATCTCCTCGAGTACCGACGATGTAAAACTTGCCCGTAAAACTGCAAGCTTAATTACTGCATGGTTTTAATTACTAATGTCAAGTCGTATATTGAAATGGACTTTTATAGTTCTTTTGATAAGTCGAAAAACAATAAATAAAGCTACTGGAGGTTTTTTTGCAGCCTATTATGTTATATTTATCATACCTGCATTGACAAATCTGTTTTTGCATTAATGTGATCGGTTGTAAAGTCTCAAAAGCTACTGTATTATTCCAATGATTTTGTTTGCGACGTGTTTACTCTTTTTACTTGTCCATCATCGAGCTGTCGCGAGTTGCTAACCTTGACTTTGTCAAGTATTTTAGAAGTTCAAGAACCAAAAAAAAATATTTTTATTGCCTTTATCACCTCAAGCTTGCTTTAATTGCAAATGCCTTCGCAACACATACATAAATTATTAGACATAGATTTTTAGTGGTAACCCTTTACCACTAGGGGGAGAGCATAGGAGTGTAAAAAAATGTCATCTTCTCTGGTCACATGTATTTTGCATGAATTCATTTAACTCAATTAACATACAATGCGTTAGTAGCGACGCGTAAGATTCCTTGTCAAGGACTGTGCATGCAAATATCATCCGAGCAACAATGTAGTTACGAAACTTTCTATCATACCACGTAAAGTCTCGGACGGGTGACAGGGGGCGCGCGAGTCGCGGATGTCGCGTCGTGAACATGAGGTGTACCATATTTGTACATCTTCAATGTTTTTTGCTCGCTCAGACTGTTTACGGCGAGCAATAAATGTTAAAGAGAGTCGGGTCACGACTAGCGTCCTATTAAATTTAATTATTTTAAAAATATTTTTGTTTTAAAATTCAAAAGAACACATCAGAATGTGATGTCACCATTTGTATGTGAAAAAGTATCATATCCAGAACGATGTTGCGAGCTGTGTTTTGAACTTGTGCTTAGCCACAAGGTGATTACAGCTTCATTTTTAAAGTCACGACTTAGCCATGAAGCGCAGTTAAGCAACCTAAGAAGTAGCTGATTTTAACTTAACTCTTATAAGCTATTCTATATTCCAGTATGTACACAGTATTCGGATCAGCGTCAACTCTATCTTTAGCCCGTAAGGTTTGATTTCTAAATTAGGTACCGAAGTTTAACCGATGCTGCCGTTCATCTCCTATTAGTCGCATTTTACAAACAACCTATAAAGATGAGAGCTGGAGTGATGCTATTCCACAAAAAAGAACCACGTCGCCATAAGGTTTATATGCCTTAATTACCTCTAGAAATTAAACTGTTACATTATGTGATTGTGTAGGCTAAGACGTCTAAGTGTACTGGATTCCAAATTATTTCTCTTTGGATAATTGGAAACAATTGCATGGGACAATGGAGTGTCGAAAGAGCTAGGGGGAGTGAATGGGAAGGGAGTGAAGGGGGTAGGCAGGTTACACGCGTAGCATGTTCCGACAAAAGATTCCGTGTGAAAGGCCGCATCCGGGCTACCGGGAGATGGGCGATAGATCGCTCACGCGCGAGTCGTGCGCTCGTGACGCGGCCCCGTGTTAACGGTGCCTAATGGGCCCTAATGCTTCCGAAACTGTGCGAACGTGGACGGTAGCCCGCGAGACCGCGAGACCGAGCCACACGTGACCGCCGCGGTATAATTTGCAGGTTATGATCCCTCTCACTTAGGGTTGCTCACCTACCCGTTACATATTCATCGCAAACTACTAAATCAAGCTCTTGGATTGCATTCCTACATTTACTATGGTATATGTGAAGTTCGTCTTTAAGAGTGATTGATGGTTGCAACATTTTATTCTATTAGCGTATTTTGGTAGCATGTTCTATGTAATTTTTTAGAAATTCACTTCTCGACTAAAGGCAGGCTTAGCTTGGCTAGTACTTTTGAATCTGTGAGGTAAAAAAGATTGTTGAGGACTTGTCTGTAACCAAATTAAAGAAGACAGGTTTTACTTATTCCTAAAAAGATGAAGCGTTTTAGATGATATATTATGATTTTATTCAGATAACTACTTCTACAAAACAAATAACTTTTGTGCGCCTTCAAACGTTAGTTTAAAGTGACAAATTCAATAATAGAAATTTGGAGACCATTACATTAATAAACAGCTTAATATATCGAGATTTATTAAGGGGCAAATGATAATATCGAGATTACGAGTGTATTGACAGCCCTAGCCGTATGCGGAAAAGCAGTGTGCACCACACTTAACCTCCCCAGATATTATTGCAGCAATGTGTAGGAAGGTTTCCAGAGGCGACTTTATTCGCTTACATTTTTTTAAGGAGAAATAATTCTATGAACATACAGTCTGCCAGTATTTAGCAATAATGCATCGGTCAAATTAAAAGTTACTATATCTTACGAAGAAAAATGATATTTATATTAAGTTTTTTTATTTCTCTTTATCTCTATCTCTATGTTATCTCATTCAACTAGACGGATACAGCATCCATTCGCCATAATAGACAATGGTAGCAACATAGACTACTAATGACAATTTTATTGATTAGAGATCTTCTTCTTCTAGATCTTTTGGAGACTTATATATGTTTTTCGGACTTCGAATGTTGATGGATCGTTTGATCATACATTTTATTTTTTCAATGTCATTTGTCGCTTTGGAAATTGAAATACGATTTAAATCCAAATGCAAATTTTATATTATCATAAACTATCAAGGAAAATACTGCCTGCAAAAATATATTTGCGATAAGAGTAAAGTGAACATCAAACGACCATGTCAACTTTGAAATTTAAAGGTCCATCATTTTAATGAGGTATCTTTTGGTTGAATGTTTATTTTTAGGGTTTTGCTTTAGTCCGAAAGGCTGATAAAAATTATCTATATGATTTCAAAGGCGACTTTGTTAGTAAATTTTATTAGGTCGTTTATAATTAAAATTGATGACAAAAAATTTGGGCTTTGACTTTGCTTTGAAATGTTCAATGAATAAATCAATAAAGTAATAAATTTAAAGTAAGTACTAGTAGAGTTGAAAGGCGAAGGCGGTTGAACTACCACATATGTGTGTACTTAACAAAATGATCGGTAGCGGTACTTTACGCCAGGGGCGCTCACGTCGCCCTCACTGGTGACGTGCGCGCCCCACGTTCACACGAGCTCTACACTCTACTCTGCCCTTTTTTTCGATGCATCGTGTTTTGTAAGAAAGTTTATTACTTGCGAGGACTACTGTAAGTATGAATATTTCATTCGATTTAGAAGAACGATCTCTAGTTGATATTACATGTCACAATATAAGCAGAATGACGTTTTATCCATTACTACACTGACTACTGTTTTTTTGATCTGATCTGCTCTGGTTTATCAAGGTAGTCATAATTGGTCAACAGACTTGTGAAGATATTATTTTCGGCTAGCAAGAAACGGAATAAATGAACAATAGTTTTGGGCCAACGTGAGCTTATCTAAATCGATTACGGTTTTCCCACTGTCTAAATACGTACAATAAAAGCGGGAAGCGGAGTTAATGAATCAAAACGGAATCGAGAGTGCGATGTGCCATTAAGTTAGCGCAGTGGGTCATCGGCGCAGCCCGCGATGCCCTATCGCTTGCACATCGCCGTGTCGCCGATAGGTCGATCCTTTCGATTCACGATTCGCGCGAGAATCGACCCGGTAGATATCGATTTTATTTCTCGCATTGTTTTATGTGAGAACAAAACCAAACCTGCTAGGTGGATCAGTTAAGCTATTTGTAGTAACTGTTCGGAAATTGTTTTATGCTAAAGCACGTTTTACATAAAATTTAGACTTTTGTTTTGTTTTGTGTCACTTTTAACTCTATTTATGATATATCTTCGTTAGCATTACGTGATAATAGCAAAAATCAACAATCGTGAGCATCTATTTCGTAAAAAAAATACTTGAAAGGAATCGAAGAGGAGCGAGGTGGTTTGTTAAGGGGCCAAAGGGAGGCGATATAATTGCGCATTAGAACACTCCGACTACACAATTGTTCGCGCATCGCGACCGAGGTGGCGAACGCCGTTAATTAGGCTTGAGAAATCTTGTTCGTTATACAGGATGTCTTTGATTGCAGTAAGAAACTAAATTAAACATTATAAAATTGTCTTCTTGCTTGCTTGACAACATTTCATTCATTTAAGTGGCCCGAAGTGGCTATTGTAGAAGTATCAATTTTTGTTGCCAATTATTACGGTGCAAACATTACAGTGTTTTAATTAAAAACGCCATGTAGATGTCGCCATTGGGCTAAAGACCCAATGGGTCCCCGGCTACATGACCGTTCCATCTTTTGTTTGTATATTCAGGACTTGAAAGCTTACCTACTCATAATAACTTTTTACCGCGTACATTCACATACATAATTTTAAATGATCCTCTAGGGAATTTGTCGAAGGATTTTTGTTGCGACTACTTTGTAGGTCCGGTCTTAATTCGGATTTGGCTTTTGGATTGTAAACCATAATAAAAATCTGACTGGAAATATTATAAAGCAATATAAGAAAGTTTAGCTTTTTGCTAATACCAAATGCGGTGAAAATGGAACGCTCTGTATAGAGAAACAAAGAGGTCTGTTCCCACAGTCGCACAGTCGCACATACGGGGTGTGTGCTCACGAAGTAACCCAGTCTTGTATCGCACGGAAGTGGATAAATGCCGCCGCTGTCACCTACGCCCTTTAAACTGCATCGCCGTGGCAAAATCGTCTTGTGCACGAACTACATCGAAATGGTATCGAAATTTGTTTATAGGCGAGAGTTTACAAAAAAAATACTCGGATGTATCCACTTACTTGAAAATGTAATATACTACTGTAATATACTAATATATATGTAATATATAATATTATTAACATTGTTAAAGGACGGACTTTATTAAAATTTAAAAAAAAGCTCCAATGAAGAATGGTTTCTGACAACTTGGTTAATACTTTTGACTAGCGATCTTGTATGATTATAAAACGTCCTATGTTTATATGGTTGGTCTTACTTTTAGTAGTTGACCTTTTTATAAAGGGCGTAGCGTTATAACTTTGGATTAATAAATTTTGACAAAATATACACTATATATTATATACTAATAATTCAGATGCCAAAGTTGACTATAAGTTGTGCGGGCACGCGGTAAACTATCGCATTGTAAGCAACATCATTATTTAGCATAGATATTTCTAAATGCCGTTTCTTGTACATCTTTGCCATTTAAAAGGCACCTTTCGCTGGTATTAGGTATGCAGCTCGACGTATATCGAACATCTTCCTAATTAATACGGCATCATTAACGTATTAACACTTTTATCCTTCCTCGTTATCATGACTTGATTAAAAAAACAGCAGGACCGAGACGAAATTAATATCTTCATCACGATTATGCATAATTAATTTTGACAATTGAAGCGTTTGAAACCTTAAATCCGAATTAAAATAAAAATAGCATAATAAAAAGTAAAATTTGAACAAATGTATGTTCCATTTGACAGATGACTTTTTAATTTTTTTCTTGGAGAAAAAGGTAAAGGATTACTATTCTTAACATCCAAGTTGCTTCTCGTTTCTAAGACGAGACTTAAGATTTTAATCTGTAGATTTTTTTAAAAACAAATCAATGTGTCATTTTTGTAAACTACCAGAAAGTCACTAAGTAAGGCCGTGCTAATCCTTTTAAAGTTATTTTCATTAAATAGGGAATTTGGAAGATCAAACTGTTGTGTTGCTGCTTTAGCTTTGTCGGGTTTTATCTCGTTGTTGGCATTCTAACGGACGTTTTAACTGTAATCGCTAAGAAAATTAATAGCATTGTGTTTCGTTTACGGGTTCGAGCGTGACAATACCATATGTCTTGTAACGGTTGTGTTAAAAATGTTTTTGATGTTCTTTTGTTTGTTAGTGGTTGTTTCTTTTAACGAAATTTATTAATACTTGTGGTATGAAATATCGAATCAAGCTATTCTGAGGCTAACTTTATATAATGGATTATGTTTGGAAATAAATACATAAAATCGCTATCATTAAATTATGCACTTTGTTCGCTTGTAAATTGGCGAAGCTACCGTGAATTCAACATTGTGTGTTGTAACAGATCGGCGCGTGAGTTATTTGTATGTCAGAATCCGGAACCTCATCGTTAATACGAAGGTGGGATACGAACTCACGGCCGTATTGACGTTGCTTACATTTACATACATACTTGTGAACATTAAATTTACATGTAATATAAGTTTTTTTTTATCTTAAAGTTTGCGTTAGTATGTTTTAGTATTACTGGATTATAATTTTTACATAATGATTTCTTATATTTACACGAATACACATTGGAATAATTTTACAGATCTTATTGTTAAAGTTATCTAAATAACGTTTTACTTTAGATAAGAATATTTTTTACATTTAATTGTAACATGTGTTTCTCAATTGTTATAGATGTAGTCAATGCTTGTGGCGGTGAAGGTGATGGAGTTTGCACGATCCAACCGCAGCGGTCTCTCTAACATCATGCTGTAAGAATCACTTATATCATCAATAAAAATCATCATCGATATCTAATCGATGTTAATAATATGAACCAATGATAACCCGATTTTTACTTTATTGTATAATGAATTCAAGAAAGTAAAGTTGGCTTAAAGGTCTCTTTACCAGGCCATAAAACTTAAAAAAAAAAGAAAGTTGAAAATAGTTGTATTAAAATATGATATTTTAAGGACCGCTTAAAAGATTTAAAAAAAACAACAAATCATTTTATCAATCATAAAATCGATCGTGCAATGAAAAACCCTACAAGCATGATATTATAAATTTATTGTTATTAGTGTAAATTACACAATTAACAATAACTATAACAAAATAACTAATAAATATGGTTTTTAAGCTTAAAACTAATTAAATATGTTTGTTGCAGAGAAATACATATTAATCCAACAAAGGAGACCACGAGTAGGTGGTGATGACGTCACTTAAAACCACTTTGGCGTCAAACACCACCCGGAGGATTCAACATTTTTACATTACAGTATTCGTGCTTCTTCATTAACACCGCCAGAATGGGAAATTGCAATTTTTGTAATACAACATCAAATAAATACCACACTATACATACCTACATATAAAACATCAAAAGTATCTAAAATCAAATTCACTACACAGATAAATCTATATGTAATTGGTACTTATAAATTCATCTTACGGGAAACACATTCTGGTGATTTTGTAAATAGTATTTATTAGAATAAGCGACGGTAGCATTTAAACATTTCTAACCGCTTAGCTATCATTTAATGTAATATAATATTTATAAAATATTTAAAATATTGTTATAATTATTAAGCTTTGATACGTGCAACGTACATACAATATTGCATTCATATTATTTTTATTTTGTCAACTCATGTTTTAATATGCTATTTGTTACAAAACATATATTTTGATTTGTATTTCTTTATTTATAATTGTATAAATATGTAAGAAATATAAATCAAAATGTAATGTAATGTAAATAGATTTGACATTGATCAATTTTATTACATATATTTGAAATGTGCTCAGTCGACAACATTCATTTTACAGTATTTTAAAATTGCAAAACATAAAATATTTTTTTCGTTGGACAGTTGAAAATTAAAAAAATAGATCTTTTGAGTTTCATTCCCTGCATAATAAATAAATAATTATTTATATCAATATCGATGAGCATAATTCAAACTTCCTTTATAAAATTTGTTTCAACTGCATCTATTCTTCGCATATACGCGTGTATGTATAATAATAAAAATAAATAAAATATTTCATAATTCGAATTATTTAAAGTAAGTATCTATGTATTTTTCAATGATTTATTCTATAGTAAATTAATAAAATATATTAAGAAAAAAAATGCTTTGCCTTATTTCGCTTTGTTTGCGAAATGTATATGGCAAAGTTTCACTTTGATGTCTGTATACATTATATATATAAAGTATTTATATATGAATTGTCATATAAGACTTGATATACGTAACATGCTTAATATTGTATGCTTTAATAAATATATTCATTTAAAATTTAGAATTGAGAAGAAGGAAGACAACATTCCAAGTGCCAATAAAAGGACAGAGTATTCTGTCATGTAGCCATATTTTTAATATAATGTTTTAGTTGTATAAAATTTAATATTTTTTCATTGTTACAATGTACGTATGTATCCATTTACATTCTAGACGAAGTATAATAAATATTGAATAATGATTATTTGTTTCATTTATATTTGATTAAAAACTTTTTTAATACTTAAATGGGCTCTGAAGAGGCATGTCTTTGAATTTCGAGACACTCGACTGAAGAATGACAGAAGAAATGAAGGGCCTTTGCCTTGTTTTTAGATAGAACTTTTGATTTCAAATGTATCTTGCTGTCAGCCTTCACTTCACTGAAATAGAAACTCGAATAGAATGCCTTTTAGTAGGGTTTTAAATGGTCAAAGCTGGTTAGGGTTTAAATGGAAACAAATTCTTAGAATTTTAAACGCAAGATAAAATGTTTATCTGTGAGTGACATTTCAAATTGGATTTCGGTACAAAATAATATCACTATGGCATGTATCGTTCTATCCGTCGGAGATTCATTGTAGAAGCAAAAAATTAAACAGAGAAAAGTCTTATGAACTCTATAACTGATTTCTAACTATCTGCAAGTACTTCAAAACCTTCAATTGAACTAGGGCCTGCCAGATCCGGCCAGATGCTTAGCCTCATTGTCGTTTCATCCAATAGATATCCACTGCTGGACATAGGCCTCCTTCATCAATCGCCACAACGGTCCTCAATTAGTGAACTCCCAGCAACACTCAATGGCATACCCGATAATGCATTGGAAAATTAAAAAGAATCAGTGGTCACAAAAAATAGCTGTACTATAAACGACAAACAACACTTAAGATTGAGTAATTAAAAAAACAAGGAATGGAACTCGACTAAAAATCCCGAGCGTGGATGACAATAAATTTAAAGGTATAAATGAATTTGGGAACAAGTGTATCGGCGGTTCCGCCGGTCGAAACCGGTCCGAGTGTAACACGGTGGCAGACGATGCGGCGCTGTTAGTCATCGCGCCGGACCGGGCCTCGTCTATAAACAATCGAAATACATCGCGATACCATGCATAACAATATAACTCGATGATTCTTGATACTTGCTACCTAATTGGGATTAACTGGCAATTTAATGAACGATAGACATATTGAACTAAATGGACAAACGCATGACTCTTGTTATGAAACAGTCTCAAAGTTGAGCATGGTTAAAAATAAGCAATCGTTGCGTACCCGATACATTGTATACCAAAGATAACATCTTTCTTCCTCTCTGTATCTTTTTCTCATTGCTGAAGTTGTCTCTCTTACTGTCTTCTAGCGTCTTGTGTAACTGGTAACTTCAAGCATGGCACTAATATAGTATTTCCAGCTCACAAAGCGGTGCCCTTAGGTTCTCTTTTGTAAGATGTTGCTCGTGATGGCAACGTTTCCAAATTATCGGGAGAGCGCCGCGCGATGTGACCAAAGTATTCTAGATACTACTAAGTTTATCTAGTCAATTTTTGCAACCACGAAATAAGTTTTTAGAAGTCAGGGTTTTACCAAAACAAAAACGTCATCGAACTGCACTAATACTCGCTCCTTTGATATGGTCACCAGTATTAGAGTACAAATGAATTGACTTATTTTATTAACTCGTATTACAAATCACTGGCTAAAAATACATATATGAATATAGAAATGAAAAGTAACACTCGCTTGATAAGGCCCACAGTGAATTATACAGGCTGTTATCTGTGGTTACTGTTTTATTTTATGGCATTAAAATAGATCGTAAAAAGCGGATAGCGATTAAGTAATCATTTTGTCTACTCGAGTTTGACTAATAAGCAAAGGAACTTGGCTACCGTAGCGGAATTGATAACACTGTTTTTATTCTTAACCTAAGAAAGGCAACTGCCCATGTTTCCAGAAAAATATGATGTATTGTTCAGATACCGCGTTCCATACAAATTAAACATTCAAAAATGATGTTCAATTTTTGCCGCGAATGTATGCGTATCGCCAATACGTAATCAAAATCTGTTCTAACGGTGTTAATATAAAAATACAAAAATATTTTTTTAAAACTAACAAAATATATTCTTTAAAAATAACAAAATATTCATTATTTTAAATTCCAAATAAGCTTTGAAAATATACTAAAATACAAATGTTAATAAAATTAAATTAAATTACAAAACTTATTTTAATAACACCTTTTTTAATCCGCCGTTTTTTATAATTCATTTGTATTTTAGGTTAAATATAATTTGTAATGTAGGTGACAACACTTAAAACATGTTATGGCGTCGCATTGTTATTATTCAAATAAAAGTTGTGTATAAACTCAGGATACGTCATAAAAGGTTTTGTTTTCACGCGATTTCATTCGTCATATTTAGGGTTCCGTATCCAATGGACAAAATGTCCGTCCATCTGTCTGTCTGTCCGTCGTCTCCCCAAGCTATATCTCATGAACCGTGATAGTTAGACAGTTGAAATTTTCGCAGATGAAGTTTTCCTGTTGCCGCTATTACAAGTACTAAAAACAGAATAAAATAAATATTTAAGGGGGCTCCCACACAAAACACGTATTTTTTTTGTAGATAATGGTACGGAAGACTTCGTGCGCGAGTCCGGCTCGCACTTGGCTGATTTTTAAACACGGATATTTTGTATTTTTTCAGGCGAGAAACGAATGACTGAATTGGATTTTCCGAAGTCGCCGATCGGCGACTTAAGGTGGCTTCACTTTGGGTTCCGAATGCGCTGATTGAACTTTAAAATAAATTACACAGTATAACAGTTAAGTCAAAAGTTAAAGCGGCGTGGCAGCATCTTAATCAGATTCGTGTTTGTGTAACGGTGCCTCTGGAAGATGGTATTGTCCAAAGCGGCTTAAAGGAGTCGTTAAGATGTTTAACGACTACGTACATTAAAGGTTGTAACAATTACGACATAGAGGTACCCCACCTTCGGATGAGGCGTGAGTCAGCCGCTCGTTTCGCGGACCCTATCGCCCATCTCCGATCGTATCTACGCCCCGATTCCCTCAACGGAAGCCTCCTCCGGCGAGAAAGCTGGATTTTTATGCTGTAACTCACATCCGAGCTGTGTTCCCACGGCTTTGCTCTAATATTGCACCGAGTAGTTATTTAGCTTTTGCAAGTCACTCGCCGGCGTTAGTCACGGCTTTGGTTTCCGCGATGTATCATCGCCTTTAAATTGTACGCCCTACATTACTAAAATATGTTGCGGAAATTTATAATGAAGCGTCAAGGTTTTGGAGGTCAAGAGTTCATAACAGTTTGTATGTAAATCAACGTACTTGCTATAAATTTTGCAATACATACATATATATTTATGGTTACGATTTTGCTCCATGATAGGATATCCTTAAATATGTTTTTGTTCCTTGTAAAAGTAATTGTTTAAAAGTAAATAATTAGGCAATAATGCCCTTGATCCAGAGTAGTAGGTAGAGGTTACAGATTTTCATTGGGCACGGTCCCGACATACAACTCACACGCACACTTCTTCTACATCATCCACGCTCGTCAGTTACGGTTACTTATTAGCGCCTTCTTTTAGTATATCACCAATGCGGTTGTCATTAGTTCGACTAGATTGTCCCCAATTGGTACTGTCACTTGGTTTTGCGACATAAATTTACCTTGTATTCGTCTTTTTCAACATTTCGAAACCCCCAAAGTATACCTCTCTCAATTTTAGTCACTCGATTCCATTTTGTGAAACATTTTTCTCTTACAACGCTATTCATGTGAGTGATGATCAACACTGTTCTATTTTGTTTTTAAAGAAATTATCTATTGCAGATTATAATTGCCGTCAATCGTGGGCTTACAAAACGAGTGCTACAGGACAGTAGGGTACTATTATCTGGTCAATCAATCATGACATGAACAAATAAAAGCCGTTTTGGATGTGTTGTATCTTCGTATTTTTATGTATGCCTTGATTAACAGCAAGATGGGATTTTTGTAAACAAAGGTTTTTAAATTAAAAAAAAAATAATTCTAAAAAAAATCTCACATTACCTTATAACATTAGCTATCCATATTATACAATTTTACTTCACTTTATCTCACGATTTCCACAAAATTACGACATTTCCGATGAAAGTGAAAAAAAATTAATGGCCGCCACGATAAGTGACGTTTGTTTGTTTACAACAATCATATCTTGCTATGAAACAAGGCTTACTTGTGCTCACTTGTTTTAAATGTATCTGGTTATAAGCGAACATAACCATTTCTAAATTGTTTTGTCACGTGGGATAAATAATCTGAAAATTATTAGTGCTATTCGATATTTATGCACGAGGTAATTTAGAAGTACTAAACAACGGTAATAAATTCAACTGCAACAAATTTGAATACATTTTTTTAATTCTCTTCGTTGTATTAAATGTTAATTATTCGGTGTTTGAATTTGTTTTAATAAATAATGATTATTACAAGAATGCGATTCAATCAATAATTCTGAGATATTTAAACTTGATTTCATTCATAATTGCATTTTGCAACTTTAAAACCAAATAAGAAGCGACATAATAAAATAAAATATTGTATTGTGGGCGTGGGCTAGGATCATTCCAGCCAGTCCAACTCCCCGAAGAACCCATACCCCAACAAAAGAACAAATAAGAATATGAGACACCAAGCCAAACCACGAGTGGGGAAGGATAATGCTTCGTTGAACCCTCGGAATACGTGAGCTGGCTTCTTCACTGTTGTGGGCATACACACCCTATCATTTTGTTTATTGTAACTTTCTTCGATGGTAACATAAATTTCATCCGAAAACAAAATTTCGCAGTAATTTTTCCCGCGTACCGCCGTAACAAAGCGCGGGATCTTTCCAGTATATTTTTTTTAAACGCTCGTTCAAAAAATTTCCGATCTTTTAACGATAGGCTCGTAGTCCCAGGTCTTCATTAAACATTCTTTTTACCGTGGTTCTACTTTTAACCATCTGAAGAGCTAAGGTTTTTTGTTTACAAACAGGATTTCGTTGGATTCGGGCCTTCACTGCTTTAATGATCGCTGGTGTCCTAACTGTGCGAGGTCGACGGGGTTTTCTTACGATCTTCGAAGTTTGAATCTTCAGTGTATCGTTTGATAGTTCGATAAACAAACCGTAGTGATATTTTCAAATTTTGCAGAATATTTTAATCTCTGTTGGCGCGTAACCACAGTGGTGCAACGCGATAACCACGACTCTGTCTTCTTTCTTCGACCACTCCATATTTGGTAATGAATGAAAATGATTTTTTTTTATATTCGGAAAGCGCAAACGTTCCATTTTTTCGAAACTGTTCCAAATTCAAATAAGCATGTTGATGACGCATGTTGATCAAGTGAATGTTAAGGATTTTCCACTGCAAAATATCATCTAACGCGGCTAAAGAAGTTTTCATCTAAAAAATTGTGGTATTTCCACTATCGGGTACGTAACGTAACCTAAGATCGGTATCTTAGGTTTATTCGTGTAGTGACGACTACTATGGACTACTAAACAGTTCTGGTTTGAATAGCTCGTTCTTTATGTCGTGTCCTGATTAATTACACCACGATCTGTTTATGAGATCGCGTTCTAGATCAGTTGTCGCTAAGCTCTTAAGTAAAGGTTATTCTACTTAGAAGTAACTAAATGACAACTGATCTAGAATTTTAAACAATCATTCTTTTATCTACGGTATTGAAAGATGTATATGTGGCTTCATTATACAATACACGAAGGCCCACGCTCGCCTACGCCGCGGTCGCTCGACGACGCGTGTTCGGCTTATTACCCGCCTGATTAGAACAACTTTATGTCCCAATTATACGGCGTCGTCTTACAACTACATACAAGTGTACTTTCACTACTTTGTAAACACTGGCATATGTATAGATTTAGAAACACGACATCCTAACTCACTAACATTATTACACAATGAGTAATTACAATGTTGCAGTTTTGCGATTTAAAAAAAAATGGTAAGACTAATTTCAGCATTTTATTAATGTATGGAAATGCCTACTCATATCCACCCTTGCGGGGGCAAGTGCTGATTACGGGTTCGCACCGATTAAACCCGCGCTACTGGTCCTCCAGAAGCGTGGTTGACAGGGGCTTGGAGCCTAAATTGCAGAGCAACTGGAGGCCAGAAACGCCAGTGGCTGTTTCCGCTTATATACTTTTAGTAAGTATCTAAGTATAGCACAAATTGAGTATCGAACTCATCACTTATTTAGGGAATTCATATAAATCAGAATAAACCGTAATTTTATATACAAAATCTCCTCTTGAATTAAGGATTTTTGCCTCTCTTTCTTCAACCAACAGTCGCCCCCTGTTGAATGTCGGCCTCCCTCCATTGATCGAAAAGACAAAGATCGTGAATTCATCGTCTCCTTCCCCTTTTCCCGATTTATGTGGGATCGGCGTAACAGGTTTTCGACTTCCATCGATCTGTCATCGCTCATTTCAGTCATCATTCCATTATTAATCGTATCACCTTTCAAGCAAACCATCCATCTTTTCTTAGATGTAGGACTTTAGGATAAAAATTAAAAGAGGAACGGAGTAGGAATCAAACAAATGTGAGAGCTTATATTTTATTAATAAAGGAAATTATATAGGCTAAAATGTGGATGCTGCAAATGCATACAATACGCGACTGCCTTCCGCGTATTGTAAGACTGAATCGCCGCCCAGAGCGAATTAGCGCCGCGCCAGAGAATCGTGGCTGAGTTTGTTTGTTTTGTAACACCGCAACGTCTTGGGCAGTCCACAGCATATCTATTAAAACGTAGTACATCTAGAAATAATCAACACGTACATATAGCTGATTTGAAGAATTTTATAGTAATTACTTCTCATTGTCATTAGAATTAAAATGGATTTCTCAAATGGAGTTTCTTCATTACCCAATTTCATCAAAGTTTATATAGTTCAATATCGCCACATTGAGACTGATAGAATGTTAGTAGATGTGGATATATGAAAGATTGACATTTATTTCCTATAACGGCGATTCATATTTCAAAGATTGGTGATTTGTTTATTTTATAATCCTTAAACGTTTTCCAAATCCTCGATCCATTGAGTTCTAGACGTGGCCGTCAAAAATCAAACATCGTAAAGGAAATATTTACTAAGACGAATGCATCCTTTGATGTTTTAATTTTTTTTTCGTACGGTAACTTTTATAATCGATTATTTTGGTTCCAACGATTTTCTATAAACGGATCCTTTAATAAAACTTTTATAATAATTACACTTAATAGTTTTACGGCCAACATTTGAATAAAATGGTTTCCTCGGTCAGTGGAATATCCGTGAATTGTCCAGGTGGATTGACACAATCGAAACAGCCGTTTGGATTTAATATAATTGTAGTTTTGTTTTTTCTTGTTCACAATGAAAACTGATAGCTGAATGGCGAAGCGTGCCACTTAGAATGTCGTCACATTCTAAGTGGCACGCAAGGCAAGGCAAGTCGGTCGAGATTCGATATCCAGTGAATGCATACGCCGAGACAATTCTAAAACCGAAGACGAAACAAATTCAAATAAACAACCTATCCATAAACTTTATTTTAACCTACCTATCCATAAAGTTTAGTTTCCATTAACAGCAATTTGTTTGATCTCTAGTAACGGACAATTACCAGTTTTTGTCACCTTTACGTACCCTGTGTCTGTGATGGGCATTTTGATGGACTCAGATTTATGGACAGCTAATACTGCAGTTTGTGTCCTACTATAATAATAAAAATATAGAGTATGTTAGTTGTGATAATGTTGATTTCTAATGGTAAAAGAATTATTAAAATTGGTTCAGTAGTGCCAAAGTTTGCTCATTACGAACAAACAAATAGTTCCTCATCATATGAATAGTATGTTACATAAATATGCGCTCACGCCCGTAACCCAGAGGGGTAGGCAGAGATCATGGATTTCCATTTGGCGCGATCCTGGCACACCTCTCTCGCTTCTTCTACATTCATACATCTAAGCATACATGCTCGTCGGTTATGGGTGCTCCTTATATCCTTATATCCTTATATGTTACATATTAATGAGTATATACAGGACGCAATATATATTTATTTAGTAAAAATCTGATGCATGCGAAACTGATTATCGTGCGGGGAGACGACGCCAGTTCTAAAGAACCGGGTTCATGGCTATAAGACTAAGCTCAATGAACACGAACCTTCTTTGCAAGGTAAATACGCTACTAAAACAAAAATAAAAACATTATACATTTGTTGATCTTGTATGAAGGCGCGCCTTGTATTCTGGCGAACATATTCAAGTAGATGAAATGCTTGTATTGACTAGGGATGAACCTGTCCTTGTGGCTGCGGCAGATAAGAGATGTCTGAGAGCTAAAGGTGTAGAAAAGATAAAGTGAGGTTTGAGTTGGTGCCTCTTAATCTAGATATTTAATTGAGTCATTGATTCGTTGCTCTTTCACATATGAAAGTACGCGAAATAGTCTTCGAATCTAGAACCTCTATACCATAATAACACTCGATTCATATTACAAAGCAAGTTAAAGTGTTGCAAAGCTCGATCGATGCGGTCGCTTCGTTGTCACGCGTTGCTGATGCGTTGCGGTTGCGACAATCCGCTAAACCCATGAAATTGACTTTCGGAGAAACATATCAAATCTTATAGCTCAGTGGTTAGAGTAATACCACGCCACCGGGCCTGGATTCGGTTAGTTACCGAAGTATTTGTGTGATTTCAAAAATTGACCAGCTTTGTTTTTAGTATCTGTATACTAATGTACTGTATCTAATTTATAATGA
>JWHW01020893.1:345234-365999 GCA_000931545.1 Papilio glaucus
CGTTGCGGTTGCGACAATCCGCTAAACCCATGAAATTGACTTTCGGAGAAACATATCAAATCTTATAGCTCAGTGGTTAGAGTAATACCACGTCCCCGGGCCTGGATTCGGTTAGTTACCGAAGTAGTTGTGTCATTTCAAAAATTGACCAGCTTTATTTTTAGTATCTGTATACTAATGTACTGTACCTATTATATAATGATTATCTTATATCCTATACCATTTTAATATTATTAAATTTAAAACGCCATAAGAAGCGGAGCGATTGATTGTTCCTCTCGATTGCGATTAGACGCAAACTTGAGAGTATTTATTAATATGTAATTGACATTGACAGCTTATAATACACATTACATATTCAAAGCTTCCTTATGCATATACTATAAGAAACTTAATGCAATCGAAAATTCTTCAGATATATTTTCGACTCTATAAACAAGTTTAATCACACAGTTAAGTTATATGACAGATCGATACTTGTAATTAACAAAATATATTGCAGAAGTACGTATAAACCTGATTGTAAATTACACAATGTTTATACTTTATTGTGTTCGTCTGTAAGTAAAGCATTGCCAACTACGTATATATTATTGTGTTTTCTTTCTTAGTTACTCTATGTACAATTAAAATAAAAAATGCCACTACTATCACACTATAAATACTATGAACGAAAAAAATATGACTGCCATCCGAAGAAAGGACAATGAATCGTTGAAACAAAACCGCTGGCGTTCGTGGCATCAAAATAAATTGGAGCAAGCATCTCGAGCGACGCCGCGGTCCGGGGCATGTCTCGCATAAATAACGTCGAGACACGCCGCCGCACACGCGACACACTGCCCGTGTGCCGACACGGTGTTGGACACACCGCTCTTTAGTGAACCCTGTTCACTATGAATAAAGGAATTCGCCTTGTCCTTTAAAGGGCTGTGCACTTATTCATCGTTTTCTTTATCACAAAATTATTTTAATTTAATTAAAGTAGGTTTATAAATAGAAGTGTATGATGACGTCAAGTTATTTTAAAATATATGTGACATTATCGTTGATGTGGTGGAATTCAAACTACCAACCATTTTACCAACCATGGATTTTTTTACTATCATCTTTTCCCAACCATTCATTAATTACTTAATAATGATGATTCCATGTAAGGCGTTATGACGTTTATAAGATTTCTCGAAACCCTTAAAGATAAAATTCGATTTCTAGAAAAAAAATCGTATTCTTTAGTAAAAAACTAAGACAACCAAACCGTTACAATCGTAAGATCGTTATAACTGAAATAACGTGGTTATATGGAAGGATTTTTATACAATCTCTCCAGTTATATTATACATAATATGAAATAAATAACATATTAACTATTAAATAACATTTCACGACGAGCTCTGATTAGTTACCTACACTAAAATCTGGCGCCCTTAACCGCTAGCTACCTAAGATAGGGATGTTCTCTTGTATGTATGTACGTAACGTCAAAGACCAACCTAATACTATAAAAATATATAAAAAATTGAATCTGGCTTGCTTTCTCTTTTAATACTCACGCAGAACTTAATCTTCTGTATCTATCTATCTATATAATATAAAAGGCGATGTGTGTATGTATGTTCACTGTATACTACGAAACGGCTGGACCGATTTCGATGAAATTTGCAGGGTATGTACAGTTTGGTAGTGATACGATCAACATAAAATTAGTGTTACCCGGGCGAAGCAGGAGCGGATTACTAGTATGTAGTTGTACACATCATTATGTACTCTATACAAATTTACAGATAGTTTGTAGAGACAAGAGAGAGTTTGAAATTTTTAGAGCTTTTATTGGTAGAACCAGCAGCAAAACCGGTTGTTGCATAAAGGTGCCTGCAGATCGACTGAGGAATTGGAAATTATACTTATACTTACGCGTTTCCGAACAAAAAACGCCGAATGCCATATCCTCTTCTTTTCGTCTCATCCTTTCTTGTTTCCTAACTACTCTCCCCTCTATCCGACCAAAAAGAACTAACATAGGCTATCACAAGAAAATAAAGTTCTTAAAACAGTAATAGCTGTACAATGAAGTTCTGTAACATAATAGTTCCATAATTTGCTACACCCCACTAAGTATAAAAGATACGCGGTAGAAGAAAATCTTTAGGATAAAATACTATTCTGATCCATTCTGTAGTTTCTCGTTATTTATCTACAAAACGTATTTATAGTTAAAAATATTTGTGACAACCCTAACTTCAAAGGAATATGTTAATACCGATCAATACATGTCTACGTTACCTTCATTGAATAAATGTGAGCGTTTCACTTGGGCGGTTTGTTCGTAAGTCGTGCGCATGTCGTTGTCTAGTCGTAACGCATCATGTAAAGGGGTTTTGCAGAAGTTGGAAACTGAGTGAAAAATGGAATTTATTGGTCATAATTATCTTTAACGATCGGTCGCATCGTTTTGTTCTTGATTTATTTATAACTATTCCGTCTTTTACATCATAGTTTGACTTTTGATTTTGATGGCATTATTAATAATATAGATTATTAATAAAAACGTTATTTGAAAAGCTGCGTGGGCGTATGATAAAATATAGACAGATTTAATTAGTATTTATGTGTTTTGTAAAATGAGAACGATTGATGGCCGGATGTACCCTGCACTTAACATTTCTAGGTAAACAATAGATTAAATTCCAACGTGGAAAGCACAGACTCCATTATTTTTAAAGGTGAAACAATCCATTGTATGTCATGGCCCGCGATACACGGTATACAAAATTTAACGCACGTGGTAACAATTAAAAACTTTTAGTCCAACAAATCACCTCTCAGCAACAATTACACGCGGTCATGGCTATTACGAGACGTATATAACGGACCGTCGGACAGATCTCAAATTATAGTTTAGATACGGTGGTTTCGCACCCACACATTTCCGTGTATAAGTGCCTTAATGATCTGATATTATATTACAATATTGTGACCGGCCGGTCCCGTTGTGAAGCAGTCAATGGGTTTGTTTAATTGGATCTTGAATGAAGTTAACATTATATGGCGGCATAAATAATAATTTGTCGATGTTTGTGGTGGGTGTGATGATGAGATATCGGTTGTAAAAGCCAATATGGATGTGTTGATTTTTCTGGCTGTAAATTTTGGTTTGGAAAGAGTTATTTGTTGTAGTTTGCGGTTAAAAGGTTGCGAACATGAGAGAAGGCTTTCGAAAGATATTGAACGACCCCGTGGTGTCACGGCGCGGGGCGGCGCGAGTGGCGCGCGACCTGCGTGGGCGGTGACTAGTGATGCGATATTATCGATAAAGTTCACAAACATTCGATATTTCTTTTTATGCGCATGCGCTATGCAGTTAAGAGGCTTGGTTAAGTAAGAGATGATTTATTTGGGATTATTTAACTGCATGCACTGCACTTACACTTTCGTAACACATTTATATAGTGATAAATAATAATATTTGATAAATAATACATGGAAACTCATCAGGAATTCATTATTTAATGGTATTAGTAGTTCTATGACCACACTAATATCATTTAGAAGATTTATTTGTTTGAAATGTTTTCACTCTATAGGTATTTATTATTACTAACGTGTAGGTAACGTGTATTGGAATTCAGGTGGACGACGCCGGGCAAGCACGGCTAGTGAGTTATTAGAGTTTAATTTATGGATACTAGAGTTAATGATTTTTGCTATATATATAAAATCTTTCTTACTATTTAAATACAATAACTGTTAGTTAATTTTTTTCTACATTTTGTAAGTTATTTTAATTGTTGTATAAGACATTAATAAAGTCATATATAGTTATGGACGCTAAGGTTAACTATTAATTAGTTTAGTTGAAATATAAATGTATCGATATTATCAATTTGTTATCAGTTATACATCCCTATTACATTGAAACGCGTGCAATCTTTCGCTAAGACTGTGGCTCTGCGTCAGACAACATAAGGTCACAAGCCGTCCCATAGGAACAGACCTTTAAATATATAGTCTTGCACGTTAAATGTCGAATGCTATTTCATTTTCAGTCCTGCATTGTAAGGATGTGCTTTTAAATCTATCGTATTGATTCAAAACGACAGATTTAAAAGCACACCGGTAACAAAAGCAATAACACATACTAACTAAATAAACCTTAACACGTCTATGAGTTATATTTATTCAAAGGTTTAACAAGTCCTCAGTTGACATAAATGTGTCGTAACCGGATATTGTCATATATGTAAATAAAAAAATCAGTTAGGTAATGTCTTACTTTGAACGGAAACTCGAATTTAAGAATAATGTTTACTTATTGACAAAATTTGTTGTATATTAAATATTTTATAATTTAAATAAGTTGAATTATACTTTATTATTTATTGACTTATCTTAATTTTTAAATGAAGATAAGTCAATAGTTATAAGCAGGTATAAAGGTATACGTATAATAAATTGAATAATAATTTAAAAAAACAATTATTTTTTTATTAACTAGCTGTTGTCCGCGGTTTCGGTTCATTTCTTATTTTCCACGCTGGATTTTTGGTAAGATGATTCCGCGTATAATAACTTCGAAATATAGATCAACAGGAGTCAAAAAGTTGTTATTGTAAAAACCATGACGACCGATATTGTAAATGAAGGTTTTATTTATCCCTCGGGAACAGTTCTATTTTCGGGATAAAAAAGTTAAAAAATACCCCATGTCATTTGCCGTACCTCTTACAATATGTGTGCAAAATTCTTAGAGTCAGTTAAGAAGTTAAAGCGTAACAAACAAACTCAAATTCGCAGTTATAATATTTATATTGACGTCTTTTCAAATAAGCTACGTGCAAAAAGTTTCATTATAAAAAAAAAAATATTAGATTTTTATGTGCCACAAACCTTTGGGAGCTTCCTCGTAACACTCTACCAAAGCTTAATTACAATCTGATCAATAGTTTAGGAATGCATAAAGGACAAATAAAAACATATTGATTTTTATTTATGTGGATTACAAGAAAAAGCTATATTCAGTTGACACACATAGTACGTTTAAAATAAACATATTAAACGAATTGAGAGTGTATAGTAATAATTAACTTTAAAAAAATGACCGACTGACTATGAGTATCATCATTCATCAAATCATAAATTACTTATCAACTAATAGAATACGAATCTAATGACAGCCTACTCTTCAAAATCGGTCAGACTGTTTAGGCACATACGCACGAAAAACATTACACTCCTTATGGGTCAGTCGGGCAAAAACCTCTAATTTAACGTGTTAGGTATCTACTCATTCGTCTTTCAATGATATATTTTAAGGATTGATTCTGGGCCTTCTGAATTCAATAATTTGTTCCTTGCTAAAGAAAAAGTTCTTTGGTTATTAAGTATTAACACAAGTAAATACTAGAAGAGATTCCTTTCACTCTGGATACGCTAAGTTTTATCTTCCGTAACCTCATGTGTTTCACCACGGAGTCAGGTTGCGCCGAGCTTGTCACAGCGCTGCGAGCTGAGCCGCGGACGTGCCCGCCCGCCTCGCACCCGCCCCCCATTGTCTCGCCACAGATTATAATAATTTGCCAGCAAATCCAAAGCATTTGGGAATCGAGCGATTGGACTCGGGCAGATTATTAAATCTATTCGAATAGCGCGTCTGTGATGTTTTGAATGTATTGTAATTTCTGAATAAATACAGTGGTCTACACATTAAATACAAGAGCCTTCCACAAACCTGATCGGTCAACTGCCTTGCATTTTCTCTTTATGGGGATTCCTCCTTATCTAAAATTTACAATAACAATCCCCGGACAATTGAGGCCCTTCAAGAAAATATTTGCTATGAAACACAAAGCATCACTTCAACAAGTATTCCGTTTTTTATATTTAATTTTAAAAATTCCCGCTGGACACTCTTTATAACATTTTTATTTATCATAATGCTACACTTGTTTATTTCAGTTTACAGTCAGGTACTATTTAATTTCAGAAAGGGAAAACGAGCGCGATTCCTCTATAAAAGTATTGCAGATTGATGAAAGTCTTTGGAGGAAGGAATCTTTTTCCATTCCTTTCTTAAAAAATAATGCAGATGGTGCTTTCAGCGATCCAATTTCAGATTTAAAAAATACAGGCATTCATAAGGACTGCCGACAGAAGTAAAAAGTCAAGGCAGGAGGGAAGGCGCGACAATAGTTCATAAATAAATAAATAATCAACAAAATACAAGAAAAATAAATGGAAAAAAGTTCGCCGAAACTGTTCCAAATTCAAATAAACATGTTAGATAAGATTTTCCGCTTTTTTATCGTGTCTGCTAAAAAAGTTTTCACTTCAATAAAGCTCTCGCCAAACAGTTATTAGATCGACTTACCTATTGAAGTTTCATACCAATTCAACGATATAGTTTGACTTGTGTAACGTAAGCTTCCTACTAAATATTTTACGATCGAGGATCAAGATCATAAAGTTATGTTTGTGCTGCGCCTCAGCACATCACACTAACGTTGAATATTATCTGATGCGCCAAGGAATGCGGCGATACGTTTGAACAATGCCGTATAATCGTATGGTAATGCAACGTTCGATATAAATCCATTAAATTATAATTTCAATTCAATAAACCGAAAGGATAATATTTATGTAAATCTAATCTTTAACACAAACAGCTTACGTGTTTTATTCCAATAACTCATTCAGGGGTAACACCGGTAGCTGGATTCAGTAATGCTTTTAAGTGTCTAATGTAGCGATTGCCGATTTGTTTGAATGTATTCTATGTGCGTTTGTAATAAGGTTTTATTTGATTTGAACATGGCGATACGGTTGTTACGTTTTAAATATAAACGTAGCGTAAGACCGGTAGCCGGCGGACAATAAGCGATCCGTCATCGGGTTAGATAGCGGGCGGGATGATTGCAGCGCTCGAGCTCGAGCATAATGCCTCGAGACAAATTTAAATAATACAATTTTACATACCAACGTGTTTTTACGTTTTCGTGAATAGTGCGTGACTTTAATATCGTTTTGATTACTAAAAATACACGAGCCAAAAATTTAAGAGTGCATTCGCACATTCATGGATCATTAAAAAAAAAGTTCTCATCCATTTTTTGTACATGTCGATAAAAACGTTGTACGCAGTATACGGTTACGCAGTTTATACCACCCTCGCTCATTAACCAACGGAGTCAGATCGCATAGCTCGCAAGTCTATTCCAACCTTCTCGCTCAGAGTTATTTTCTTGTTGCTCAGCTTCTAATGGCCTAAATAAATTGTAATTATAACTTAATGGCTTCGCTTGGTTAGCATTTTCATCGCTGAAATAGGTTTTACAATCATACGGACCTCCTGTTCACAAAATCCTACCTCTAAAGTGTATTAAAGCAAGCCCTTTTCCCTAACCTACTGGCCTCTTTTCTCCATAAAAAGATTATTATATATATAAAGATATTATATAAGAGGCTAACTAGAGGCTGAACAAAGTTGCCAGCCACCTGTGTATTAATAAATTCTATAATATTTAATCCGATACAAAGCCCAACAAAGTTGTAAGATACTAAATATATTTAATATTAGTATTAATTACGTAGATATAATTTGTCAAAGAATATCAAAGTAACATCTTTATCAATATTCAAATCAGCAATTAGTCAATAGGTGCTGAGGTACGTAACGGTTACAGAATCGCTAAATGTGGCGGTGACAAATAGCGAAACCTTGTAAACGATTTGTTAATGTCGCAATCCATTTGCGTTATTAATAATGTTCTTATAATGAAGCGGTAATAGTTTGTTGGCTTGCTGTAGACACTTAGAAGTGTCACTAGGTTCCAATACAAACAAACTTCTGTGCTACAAATAAGTAGGTGCAAAAAGTCACTTGCGTTATTATTATTATTTTTAAGTCAAAGTGACTAGATTTGTTAGTATGTAAAGAAGGGAAGATACGTTAAGTTCTTTTTTGGAAATATATAATCCTGCGTGTGACTTGTTTTGCGTTACATTTTTTCCGCTAACACCCTGAAAACTATTTCTAAGAATTGTTTAGAGGAAATCCCTCCTGGATTTCTTCCCTGTTATCATCTTCCATGACGGAACAACTAAAACTGCAGTCACACACAATAATAAAAACAGACAGTCATAAAACTGCCGACATAAGTGAAAACTCAAAACAGGCTCTATAATAGTTTAATAATTAATAATCAACCAAAAACCCTTATAACTTAACAATAAAATTAAACATTGAATAAAATAAAATAAATGAAAAAAAGTTCGTCGAAAATGTTCCAAATTCAAACAACTTCTGATCGCGTCGTCCGATCACACTTTTCGTAACGCTCTCGTTGCGAATTCACCAGCTTACCCCCAAGTCAAGCGTGCCTAAATAAGTTTTAATTTCAAAAAATGACGAAATAATACTTACAAATCTTAAAGGACATTTCGGAAATAAGGAGGAAAAAATGGACAAAGTCTATTATAATTTCTATATAGACTGTCTAATATAAAGAAAAGGGAAACAGTCCCTTATAACTAAAAAAGTAGAGCCATGCTGATATTCCTATACTGTGCACTTTTCGTACACCAAACCAGTGTGGATTGCGTCAGCAGAAACTATTTGCAAGAATTAATTGGTTAATTCTATACTTGGAGAAAGAGCGCACTTCGTCCTTGCATTTCAGCCACAAACATCATTATTAACAGTGACAGACACGCAGCAGCAATAGCTGTTGCTTTAATGAACAAACTCGTTCACAGAAATACCACGACCTTACAGTATTCCGGTGTGTACGAAGAATTTACTTCGTTCGTTTTTCTTATACTCTTGTCTCTATATGCGCTATGCATTTACAATGCGTCCTATTTTGTGTATGAAATACTTTTCAAAATGGGCAAAGAAACTATTGATGATAAATCGATGATGATCACTTTCCTTTCGTTTCTGGCTCTGCACGTACGTAGAAATTCCTTGTTCGTACGTAGAAGTTCGTTTTCCTTGTTCCCCTGTCTCTCCTATATAAATGCGGCACTGTATGTTAAATTCTTCCAGTTGCTGATGCCATGGATGATCACGTTAGCTTTCTTCTTCCATCAACCATATATATATATAATTGTAAATTCTTTATCAGTGAGGAATTTTCCAATAAACCAAAAGCCATGTGAAGTATTCGGTCAAATATACGCAAAAAGTTTTGGATTCACGATCGGATGTTTTTTCACACATCGGACACATTTGGGTAGCCGTATATCAAGGGAATGTTATCGGGCGGCCGCTGTCGCCGTGATACATTGCGCCTGCGCAGAGCTTGATTAACGAAATTAATTTGTCGCGCACAGCAATGGGAATGCATTTTACATCGTTTTTTTGTAAGGTTTCGTCCCGTATAGTTACATACTGATTACACTGATATCGGTGTAATAGTATTTTAACACGGTAATGTTTTACTCTTTAACAGTAAAATTAAATTACATTTTGGAAGGAGGCAAATGGGCTACCTGAGAACACTACTAGTAATAACCGAAGCTCTAACTTTTTATATTGACGGTGGTACACGAGCAAGCGGTTCACCCGATATCAAGTGACCGCTACCCATAGGCACCTGCACCAAGTTGCAGTTGCAACTAAATAGTGATGACACACTTCGGTTTTGGATCGTACATGAATATCTCTTTCATCTTTACACGTCTAGGTAGTGTTAGATAACAAAGATCTGAAACGGGTGAACATACCAAGTTATTGCAAAATGAAGTAATTAAATTGTAGAAATGGCTCGGATCTCAAAGATTTATGGGTTCGTTGCAAATGACTGAAGGGCGGACCACGAGGTCAAGTTTACAGATAAAAAGTGGCACGTATGAGTTAAAAATGGGTCCCTATGTGAAAACGTGCAAACGGAGGTCAAGACCGCTTAAAGGAAATTGGAACGACAAAGGTATGACAAAGGACATAGTCAATGAGGTCAAATAATTGGAGTCAAGTATAAGCTGAGAGAGTTATTTCAAAATGTTCGAAACTGCTATACACAATGCCAGCAACATTATGTATTAAGAGAGATCATGAAGAGGAATCACGACTCACAATAATGAAGATACGACACGGAGACAATCAGGATTATATGTTGTCCAAGCGTCTCCTTACAATGTAGGTGCTTACGACATCAACGTAAATAAAATGGAATGATGTATTCCTTAACGTAGGCGCCATTACCTATGGTCATTACATCATCAAACGATTGTATCAACTTTACTTCATTTATTACATCGCAATAGAACACGTCTCGAAGCATGCGTTTGTAATTTTCCTTTTATCATACGAAATATTGTCTATAATGTTGGGTTGTCGTATAAAAAGGGGTCGTGACCCGACAGCGATGGCCGGTTCGTAATAATGAAGTGATGTCCATAATAAACAAAAGAAGAATTTATATAACATAAATGTCACGAAATAAAGTCGTCCGTCGCCGTCCGAAGCGAAACGGCTCTCTTAATTGACTCGGGATCTCGAATAGATATGTCCGGGGCTTCCAATGACGTAATTTAGATAAGACCCATGTCCCAATACTGCATAAATACGACACGTCAAAACACGCTTATCGGGCCTGACCACCTCGGTGTTAGTGAAATTAATGGAATCCACTAAAGGACAGATTTGTTTTTTTCTTAGTTTAATATATGTTTTCGCGTGTAAGGTCGCCGAGACACGTGTTATTTCACTTACGTAAGTTATGAATTGCAGGCGACGCTCCTTTGTATTGTAATGCCATTAGTAACGCGACGGAGTGGGCTCTAGACAAATACTAGCCATTAGCTTGAATCACGTTCTCCGACAAATTCTTTTGTATTGTTTTCGTCATCTTGCATACGTTTGATCGGAATGAAGATTGAACATTATTCAAGATGTAAGACTGAAATCAACTTTTTTTTGTATTTGAATAACTTTTTAAAAGGTAAGTAATTTTATCATTTGCTGATGATAGATCGATAGATAGACAGATAGATAGATAGATAGACTTTTCTTTCGTTGCTGGATCTGCGTCAACTTTGAAATAACTATTTTTGGCTGAACTTTATCAGCCTATTAGATACATCTGGCTAAAGAACTACCGTCGGTAGATTTTTCAGGTTTAGGTTGAGTTTTCCATACGTAGGGTGACTAACAGTTTAAGTAAAGCTGATGTGCTTTAACGATCGTTTTGAATTTATACGCAACGTTATATTCTTATACGCGCATGTTTTTAATATAGTATCCCTTTTATCCAGAAAATAAACTAAATGTTCCTGAAGTCTAGAAATATACATAAAACCTTCATATGCAATGTCGGTTGTTATGATAATATTATAAATATGTTGTGATAAAAACAAGTGCTTAACACATGTTCCATATAATTCGAGGTTATTATACACGGGCTTAAGTTCAACAAAACATTTCAGCGGGATAATTAGAAACGAATGCGCGAGAAGTCGCGGGTCTTTGCTAGTAATATATAAATTTCAATTATTTCAATGAAACATGTTAACCTCATCTAATTCTCCTACCGTAAAATCATTATAAAAATAACCCTCCGTAGGAAGAGCTGTTAGCATTATAGCGCCTTTCGAACCCTTCAGTGATACTAGTTAATTATATGATCAGAGTTAATAATGATGATTGACCTTATAAAATCATCAATAGGACCGAAAATGTCGACAAAGGCGGCCGTCGGTATTGGGTCCTTCACGAGAAATGTGGAAAAAAACAAAGCCAATTTACTTTAATAAAGTATAATTAAAAAACAAATTTTATTGTGCGCCCCCTTCACGCGTCGGGTTACTATTTTTTCAATTTTAATTAATCGAATAGTCCTCAGCCGGTCGGTACGAGCTCTACGATGGTATAAACCCATCGGCTTTCATTGTAACATTTGTTCCACACGTGAATAAATGTTTGAAATCGGGGGCTTTTTATAGTACTTTATAACGTGATGGGCTCGCTATATTGGACCTCTTATTGTTTGTCTATTTCCTTTAACCTTTAAATATTCAACCGTTTCTTTGATCATTTCGTGTCGGGATCTTTTCATCACAGTTATTATCGGGTAATATAAATATTAATAAAACAGTTTAACGAAATGTAATAGCGGATATAGGAAAGTGGTTGAATGATAAACTTAAGTTGATTATCACGTAATTGTCTTTTTCAGTATAACGTTTGTTAATTGAATGAATTAAAAGTAACAATATGTTCATTAGGAGTTGCCGCTAATGACGATTATTTAAAACAAAGATAAATACATGAACAAGGAATACATAACACGAGAAAGTATATGTACGAAATAAATACATAAATATTTCGTACATAAATACATTTATGTTCGAAACTGTAAATGAATTCAATCTGCGAGCCACGGTTGTTGTTAAACGTTGACATGCATGAATATTTGTAAAACTTGAGGTGCTTTACCGGACCTATGTATCGCCTTTCCGATGCACTTCTCTTGAAGATTTTGTCAAGATTTTGTTATACTCCTGGAGACGGTATAATCCAGAAGGCAGTTTTTACAGTGCAAGAAGTGACGCGACAAGCATACACTTCGCGGTGTGCCTACCTTTAAGATGGTGTGTATGGACTTTGAAGTTCCGTCGAGATGGTGACACTCCTACGCTGGAATGACTTAACGTGACAACAGCGAAGAAGGCAATTTACAAATTAATATGCGACAGTGTTAAATGGCGATTAGATTTAACGATGACAAGTAGATACTAAAGTGTATAAAAATAATTATTAATTTTCTTAGACATGCAGCACATGTTCCAAATATTTTACAAATTATATATACACAATCTTACCCCACACTTATCGGCTACGGTTGGTAAAGTCAACCAACATATAATTAAAATTTCTGTCGGTCCGTCAAAACGTCTTTCGGTGGCGTTAGATACAAATCTGACAGACTCCGTCCCATAGAACCTATCATTACAGCTTCACTAGAGGATGCCAACTGTTTTAAAAAATACCATGCCACTATAAACTGTAATTAAGTGTCAAGATATTGTTTTTGTTACGTACAATAAAATAATTATTATTTTCGCTTATTTAAGTACCTATCACTGTAATATACTAGTTGGTAAATACGGGAAAAGACCGATTTCGAAAAAAAATCCCAAATTAGAATTTGAAGACATTGTGAATTATATGCATCAAAACTTTCTAAATAAAATGCATCTATTACTTTGACAAAAAAGTTTTATTCTCTACTGTTTATATACTACCTCGTGTCTTTTCTCTCCTTCTGACTTCATAAACTGACTCCACCAATAATCTAAGTAACAGAATAAATTTTCCCAAGAGTTCCCATTTTGTTAGAGTTTCCAGTTACTTTATTTTTAATTTTGTAATACTAAAAATAAAAGCTGTACAACATTTAATGTAGATCAACTGTTCAGCGTTTTATTTGGTAACAATTAACAACGAATTACTGTGGTATCTTTTTATCTAACTCAATGAAACGTTTACTTTAAAACAAATCCGAACCAGCAGATTATAATAGACGTTTCACAATCATTACAAGCAAAACCCATTAAGGGTAAAACTGCAATAATTGGCGATAGCCTTATTTTTTTGTTTGCCCTTTGTGAGTCGACTAGTTGATTGACGCGGCCACTACGTCTTTTGACAAGCCTGACGCATTTTATTTCGTAGTCTATATACAGGATGTTCGTTTTAGTATTAAATAAATTATTTATAATTAGAAATTGATTTTTTGGGAATATTTCTGTTTATCTGCAAGTATGTTTCATACTTATTTAGGTTTGGCGGTCTAGCTGAAAGTCATTTTGCTTTGCTAGTCAGTTAAGTTCTTGTTGGTGTTCATAAAATGCTTGGCAAGATGTACAATTTCCTTCATCTCCAAGACGAGTTATCTATATTTACGTTTTACGCCACTGGATAAGCACGAAGTATCCTGTGTACAAGTAGAAATTATGACGTTCTCGATTCCAAAATAAGATTTTTGTTATTTGGAGGAAAGAAATATCTTCGTAAAAGTCTGTCGTTATCTGGTTCAAAACTACCACATCTTTCAAACTCAAATCTATACATATACTAAACTTTATTATCTTTTGAGCGGTTTCGGAAGTTAGCCTGTACAAACAAAGTAATGCACACTTGTTTTATATTAATTAGGATAACAAGTTATATAATATAAGTTCGATTGGTTATTTATAACTACTTAACCACAATTAATTGACTGTGAAAACTTTTTTCATAGTTTTTTAGATCACGCTGTATCAAGCATTTGTATCTAAAGATGCGTAACGTGCGATACATTATCGGCGGGTAATCGAGCGCGCCTGCTCGCCACAAAAAGGTGTAACAGAAGCCCTCGCAAATGGATGGCGCCTAATGACCGCTCCTTAGCTTACATTTAAAACGATCATCCCGCACGTTTAACATCACGCACAGGGTGATTGCTAATTTAAATCGATTTACTTTTATTTGAACTGGACTTTAAGTGCTGTTGTAAAATACTTCATTAACGTATCTTTTTTTTAATTTGGTAAGACCAGATAGATAATATGTTTAATTATTATAATACATATATATTTCAAATGTATTAACAATGATAAAAGTAGTAATTTTAGCAATTATTATGTAAATTGGCCATACGGGATACTACCGAGTTTCATCCGCCACATGAAAATCGGAGATACGTCTTGTGGCCTTTTGGGACCGTACTAATTGCGTCCCTTCCGTTCCATTAATAGTATCGTTCACTTCAATAAAACATACCTAACTTCACCTTACCCAAAAGTAATTCATAATAATACTATACAAATAATGTCTGATAAAAAGCAATAATTTAATATGCAGAATGAGTCTATATAGTCATTGACTTAATGAACAGTAACACAATTATTCGCCGTCTACGCGACTTGTGTGGAGAAACTATAACACTCTAATATTCAAAGTTTATAGATAAACGCACAGCTTTCATTTTAATCACGGGATCCATTAATACAATTTAACATCCCCCTCCCCAACCCCTTGGCACCCTTTGAATGTGAAAAAAGTGCCTAGCTATCACTCATATCCTTACATATAATTATCACATCTAAAACCTTTTAGCCGTAAATTTGAGCAGTGACTTCTGAGAAGCGTATCGGCTTTGTATCGTGGGAGCAAGACGCTTAGGAGTTTAATCAACCACTAATTACAAGTTTTGGCTATCAGCGTGGATAGACAGTGCATTAGGCAAAGGTTAAAAGACAAGTTACATAGCGATGTCTCGGAGGCATTGTTCCGAGGCGCATGCCCGTTCACACGACCTTGATGTCGCAACTTTTACGATGCACGTACATACGTACAGATGCCAGGATCATACTCTTAATGAATGTGAATGCATCGCCTCGTGGGTGTGGCACCTGTCGACTATAACAAAATCGTGAGTTGTGCTCTCAGCTAATACAAAAATGTATATACCTAGGAGCTTTTACTTCTTTTAATCCGATCGGGATTGATAACGTATAAAATTCTCTAGTCTTCTAAATGTAAAATACTATTCGTGCCCGGTGTTCTCCGGATATCGGTCGATGAATTTTTATTTTGCACATGAGAAATAAAAACTAAACCTAGCCAGCCTCTCTAACTTCTGGAGAAAGTAGCTTTCTAGTGAACCGGGTCACTAGTTTTAGTTTACTGTAATAAGCAACTGAATCTGTAAATGTTTTGTAAATAGCATTTCGTGGCTTGTATTTTTATAAATGTTCTCTACTCCGGATGGATTAAAAGTTGTGTTCGTACTCTGGATGATGTGAGAGGTTTACAATGTGTTAACTATTTTTTATTTTTAAAAAGTAGCACGATAAATAAATCGATAAAATCTCAGTACATAGCAGAACTGTTCAGTTTATATGATTGATGGGATAAAATCGCTTGGCGCACATTAATAAGACGTTTGGAATAATTAGGGCACAGGCGCGAGGTCAGGGCGCAGGCCAAAATATTTTGACGTCACGAATTTGAGATAGTGAAAGGCTATTATTATTAATTGATGCTTCATTCTTTCAAACTAACCGCCTCTATTCGCGTTTAAGAATAAATTAATGACTCACGGTACAACTATTACCGCTTTTAATATCCGGTTGTTACTCATTATCAATTTTATGATACAACCTATCTATACTTGAACCCATCCATTTCAGCCCCATCGGCCATCGAAATGAGCAGAGCAAATTGCTACTTCAGCTTAGAAATTTTACGGACAATGTAGCTTATCTTGATTATGTTGCGAATAATAAATAATAAAAAATTTAACATAAAGCAAGAAATCACATCTACTTACAACAATATTGCACATCATCTCATCTCCGATAAAGCCATTTCACACGTACTACAAACAACGAAATAAACGTTCGTACATAAATAATATTGACGAGGTCAAGAAACATAATCTGCGTTGTTCACACAGTCGTAAAACTGCCCTTACCCCATAAGAATCAATCGTCAATGTTGCCAGAGCTGCCTCCCCACTGCCTGACCGTTCGGACAGATATGATGTTACAATATTTATTCGGATTACATTTTCTCTGTAACTGAAACCTTTGGTCTACTCATTCCTTAAAATAGAACAATCTAAGAAAAGATTTATGAGATGGTAAACATTTTTTATTTGTTGTATTAGTGTATCCCAGACAGTCTAGATAGACTGGTCGTGAAACACTAGTTCCTAATTTAAAGAAGAGAATCCGTACACTACTGGAACATGTTTTGTTAATAGATAAAATACATTAACGGCTAAGAGAATAATATATAGAAAAAATTCTCAATAATAAACAAGATTAACTAAATGTGATAGGTGCTGAGTGGTCCGGTGACAACGACATGTTTCGATCATTGAATGGGCATCGATGCGTCGGTCCGATTACACCCGAGCGGTTCGCGCGATGTTCCCGCGTCACGACGCACAGAGACCAAGAGACAAACAAGAGCTCTTGCTACATGGTACTTTTTATTCTTACGAAAGAACCGGGTTATGCTGAAGTGAAATATTGCCTTTAAAATTGACCAAAACTTGGTTTTAATCTTTAAACTTAGATGGGATTTTGTAGCATATAATACACGCCAAAAGCAAAAAAAAAATAATTAGGTAAATCATATATTATTTTAAAAGTGCTGGGATAGGGATAAGGGAAAAGGCGACTTGGTTTAATGGATATCGCAGTTCTTTAAGAAAGAACGGCGCTAAATAAGTACTGCAAAAGCCGAGTAGGTTATTTATTTTTATCTCCATTGAGCTGAAAGATATGATTCAGTCTGAAGTATTTACTAAATGTCTGTCTTTTTAGAAAGGGATTTCTTTATAGCATCCGTCTTTATATATAAAAATATTTTCGTGAGGATACAATTTAAACTATTACATTGGGAAATGTAATCGTTTACATTGTATTGTAGGTAGAAGCTTGATGTTTAGCCATGTGTTTCTTGTAGGCTAGATATTATTATAATTATTCGTTCTTGCATAACGCTCTCCATGTAGCCATACCGCCTGACGCTAGTTGGCCGCGTCTCCTATCGCGGCGAGATCGCGGCGACAAATCGCGAGATGGGCCCGTTCCGCGCCGCTGCGCGCCCCCGTCCGTTCCTATCCGTGAACATATTAGTATTGTAACCGATCGCTTGTTCTCGCAACACTATAAAAAAACAAACGGCGCATCCACCGCAATGAATATTCAAATACAGCCATCGAAATGACAGAGTAACGTTCGAGTTTGTTTTAGCCGTATTTTCCTCTTTATTGTCTCGTCCGAGCGGTTAAGGACATCTTCCATTAAAAAATGTTCCCCATTGAACTGTACTTTTTACGTGTAACCTTTTTGAGTTGTATTCTTGTTATATATCCCCAGTGTAAACCTGATTTTAAATCCGGTGCAGTAAATCCGAAGCACCGATATCGAATGTCTTAGTAAAAAATCAGCAAGATGACTTTTTAACGGTGAATAATAAAAATGGTATTATATGAATATCATATAAATTTTAGGTGCCATCGACTAAGTGCGTCATATGGCAAATATTTAATAAAGAATCGTAAAAAAATCTTATTCACCCATAAATCCGACCACAATCAATTACGGAGTTGTTGTCAACAATAAAGCACGCAAGAATGTACATTACACAAACGATGCACGTGACAGCGAATCCTAAACTAACGATATAAAAGAGGTAACATTTCCTCGCACCTTAATACAACGAATGTGCTTTAAACACGGCCAGAATTGTCTGATCCTTAATAAAATCAAATTGACCCTTATAACAATGGTAAATCTGCAAATGTTGAACAAGGAGGAGTCTTCCTACCCCAGCGGCGACGTGTACATGAGTGGTTTTGAACGTGTTATCGCGGCATTACATTAGTGGCGAGTTGACACGACCAGTCTTCTGTAAGGGCACGGCTTGTATTAGTGGCTTCTAATTTATTAGGAACGATACGACGACGGACGCCGGCCACCCCGGCCACGGGCCCATTCACATCGTGGGGGGGTATCGGCTAAAATTGTCCTTACTCTTTTTTTACCTTCCAGTTCTGCATCATCTTCTTTTACATCGTAGATATATCGTGTTTTTTTGTTAACCTGTCGATTACAAAACTAACATTTGAAAATAAAATTTTGCTATTTATATTTTAACAAGATAAATTTATGTTGCAAAAGTGGGTAGCAATGTTAGCAGGGGACGTTTCAGTAAAACTTATTTCTATCAGATTAGTGACATACTAAGAAAGAAAATATAACGAGTGCCCGTACTCAAACATGCTCTATGTTTGAGTAGATGTATGAATGTAGAAGAAGCGAGAGAGGTATGCCAGGATCGCGCCAAACTGAAATCCATAAACTTTGCCTTCTCCTCTGGGTTACGGGCGTGAACGCATTTTTTTTATATTTCAAGTAAATTTATGTTAATTGTATAATTTCAATTTTTGTGAGCAATATTTAGTTGCTACATTTCTATTTTCAAGAAGTTGTATTTATATGATGCTATATTGTTGCGTTGTTAAGAGAGAAGTGTACGATCGTAAAAAACGGATTCGTTCGTCCCCACACTCCCCTACATTTTTATTAACACCCCGGACCCGATAAACAGGATACGGGAAATATATTTATTTGTCCAATCATCAAATATAAGGGGCGTTCTCGGGTTACACGAAATGATTCGGGGACGGAGTGATTTGTTGCGATAATCTACACTAATAAATAACCCACTCCGTTCAACGATTGAGCTGCCTTCATCGAGATATGTTTTAAATTCCATCACTTACTGTTCGTTTTGTTGGCCGAGCAATTATTCACTCATATTCGATATTGTTGTTCTATTTTATATAATCAAAATAGAATTAGTTCCATGTAGTTTTAGGTACCTAAGACTAAACTTTAAACTAGAAGGAACTCAAAAGGACTAAATTTTGCAATAACACTGCGAAAAATCCCGTACGAGCAAATTATCTCTGGAGTTGGGACTGTTTGTTTAAAAACAGCATCCATTAAGAAAAGTCGGAGACCATTCCTAAAGATGTATCATTATTACTTCGTCTAAGTTCTATGGCGAAAGTAAATCTTCCCAAAGATGAATTAAAAGCGTTGACTAACTTCCGCCTACGACCAGACCTCATGATTCTCCGAGCAGATAAAGGTAATGAAACGGTTATAATGGAAACGTCAGATTACAATAGAAACAAAAATAAAATACGTACATACGTACGTACGTAAAATACGTGCTCCACTACGTACTATAGTAAGCGAGATCGACTTATAGACTGGCCAACTTATAGACTAGCCCAACACTTAGCGAAAATACTCTCCCCGTTGAGAGGACACACTGTTAGTGGGATTAAAGACCTACATCTTAATGACAATAAAACAACGGTTAGTTTTGATGTCCAGTCATTATTCACATACCTACCTGTTGCAGAGACTGCATCTCAATTATATCTAGGAAGCTAGCGGTGAACAACATGCTAATAAAATATGCAGCGCTTCTCGAACATCGCCTAACATTTGGCTATCTAAAATAGAAAGAAGAGTTCTACAAGCATGTATGTGTGGCGATGGGCTCACCAATATCTCCCATTGTCGCTGACATATTTATAAAGGAATTTCAGAAGAAAGCCCTTCACACAGTAAATCGGTATGTAGATGATACTTTCACAACTTTACCTTTCAACCAAGTAACTACATTCTTAGACTACCTTAACCCTATAAACCCTTGAATAAATTTCACAATGGAGTTTAGAGGCTGATAACGCTGTAGCTTTCCTAGACGTTTTTTATATAGGACAAACAGAGAGGTAAAGAAACCTATTCCTGAAAAAAAAAACCAACACTCCAAGAAGTCTGTAGTCTGTGACCATGTTTTGAACGGCCTTCGCCATTAGATAAGATTTGATAAAACATAAGTCCTCGCAAAATAACATCGTTTCCTACCCAGGATGATAATGATATTAAAAAAAACTAATTTTAATAGGAAAGATGATTGGGATCTTTGGATTCCGTGATTAATAACATTAAATCCCAGCATACAACTGCAAGATCTCAAGATACTGTGAGGTCATTCTGCATGGATTGGAGAAGATATAATAATTGAAAATAAGAGGGTACTACCAACAACTTTGTCATTGGGACGTCAGACACCTCAGTACCCTGTGACCATGAGCACTATAGAATACTCGAAAAGTCAGAACAAAAAAGTAAAACACAACAACACAATATTCTACTCTGCTACTTGTAAAAAAATCCTCCTCTTT
>JWHW01020893.1:366819-381872 GCA_000931545.1 Papilio glaucus
GAGATAGAACACAATCTTCTACTCCGCTACTTGTAAAAAAATCCTCCTCTTTCGGTGTTGTAAATGTTTTAGAACCAATGATCACTTAAAAAATTACGCCGTCTGCCGCCTTTGTCATTCACAAATTTCCCACTGAAATATTGCTACGCAATTGTCCGAGGCTTCGCACTCCTTCGTTTCTTAGTTTACATTGGATTTTTTTTTGTACCTTGATTACGCGTAATATAAACTTGTATTACACGTAAATGTCAAAAAGTTATTATCGGTCGCCATGGTCATGTATGACATGACAACAAAATGTCAAGAAGCTGTTATTGAAATGTCATATTGACATACTAGCAGGAGGGAGTAGGTTATATTATGCTATCCCTCGGAAACGTTTTTTCTTTTTCGGGATAAAAGGTACCCTATCTAATTTTTTATTTATCTTGAAAATATGTGTACAAAGTTTCATAATATTAGAGATCGACAATAACAATCGGACGACTCCTTGCGACTGTAATGTCCGACTAACTAACCAACTACCTCCAAATAACTCTTTATTTATTTAAATTCATAACAGATTTCTTAGTACCGTTGCAATAATGTACTATGTCCACAGATAATAAATAAACGCAATAAATACGGATATACCACTCTTAGGATATGTTTAAAGATGGCGTCTAATGCAATGAAATATAAAACACGATATAATTCATAAGACAAAATGTTTCAAAATGTTCATCTCAAGTTTCTAAACTATAAAATATTTTTATGCGTTTAGCATTTGAACCTTTCATCTTAACAAATTGTTGTTGTTTTCGGATAATCAGAATTTTTATCAAGAAGCGAAAGTCAAAGTACTATAAATTCATATTATTTTATTCGTGGGCATGTTATTTTTTCGTTTACAGCTGCAGGTGTGTAAGTGTTTTTTTTCATTTATGTGTCAATATAATTATAGATTGATTTTACCTGATCCTGTTTACATGATTACTTACTCGTAGCAACCTACTAAGATGATAAGCGACCGATGCGCCTCAGTCTTTACTCGATTTTAAAAGTTCAAAAAATCCTGTGCAGTGTTCACGTTGGTACTAAGTATAACATTGGCTACAGAACCACTTTTTGTTGCAAATTGTCACATGTTGTTGAAATATACGCCGAGGTAGGACCCACCTGAACATCTCTCTCTTTTTGTAATTACTTTACCTCCAAAATCATCATATAAGTCAAGCTTCTTTTTAAAGTTTAGACTTTGCTAAATCTGCCAAGACATGCTTTTAAATTTCGGAGATAGTTTTATGGACGTTGTTTTATTCGGAATATTTTTTACCTAATGCAGTACATTAATATTTCTCTAAATTTGAATAGTCAGTATCTTATTTAAGCGTATTTACCAACACTTGTCTTGTTATACTTACCAGTAAAGGGCAATATTTCGTTAATAATATTTGACTACCGGATGCGAACATTTCGTTGTTATTTTTGGCGCACCTGTATATGAGTGTGATAAATCGGAAACTTTACGATGCGAATTATATTTTTAAGGCCAACATAAACATTTCGGTGTTACGCATCTAATACGCGCCGAGGACAGTTTTGACGTTATTGAAATTATTGTGCATTTTATTTTTGTTCGGTAAATGTACTCTCTTAACTTAAGTCGCGGAGTACTCTCCGATAAACAAATATATTATCTGTGGCTCGACACATTATGGCTTCGAGTTAATATAAAAACGTTATAAACATAAAACAAAGACGGTGCTCGGAACACCCACATTGGACTACTTTTATTGTGCTTTCTAGTTTGTCGTTAAACATTCCGATGGGATTCAGTCGCAGAAGCCCGCCGGTTGCTAAAACTCCAAACCGAGCTCTAATATATGGTCATTAAGATAGACAATATTGTTTAACTGACGTATTTTTGTTATCTTCATCGGTAAAAGCTCATAAAACTTTTTATGTCACCGTAGAGCGTCCGATTCGTTGTTCAACATTTGCGTAAGAAGGGCAACGATATTCGGTTTCCGTTGTAGTGATATTTTGTCTTTAAAATGAATTCGTGATTGCTATACATGTATAATCTATTAAAGAAAATACAACCAGTCTAGTAATTATATTTAATACGTGTATAAACGAATTTAATATAACCAGGTAAATAGTTAAAATCACACAAATGTAAAAAAGTGAAACCAATGATAACGTAACCAAAATGTTAATGTTTGCATTCATGAGGAGGATACAGGATCTCTTGGTTAAAGCAATCATTGAAGTTAACGATGTCCTATTTTGTAACTGACTTGTCACTGTGAGCCCTGAGGAGGCTTTTACAGATTCACTTCGAGATTGAGGCGACAGCAGAGGGCGCTATGTCTAAACAGCTTTGCAGTAACTAAATTTGAATCCTACCTCGGAAGCCTCGGCTCAGCCCGTTATTTTTTGGTTGCTACCGGATTGAGATTGTTACCGGATTGGGACCAACGATGTCCGTTATCCTGAATTTGTAAGAAAGTGATATGCTGAAATCGACGCAATAATCAAATACAAATTTAAAGTGGTTATCAAAGCAACTTATACGGTTGGTATATTGTATATGCCACCGAACGATTGTGAAAATCGTGAGTTTGTAATCGGCCGAGACATTATAAATTGTCAGCAAATTGTGAACTGAAAGAATAATAATAATGCCTGGTATATTATTCACACGGCCATCTGATCACAAACTAAGCAAAGCTTGTACAATGGAAAACAAAAAAAAGCATGGTTAGTAGAGTTTAAGCCGTTGAGACATTATCCTTAAGAAGTATGTGAGGCGTAACGTTGAATAATAATAAAAATAGCGTTATAAGGGAAAAGTAGATATTGTGACTAGAATCGAGAAAGGTATGCTGCGTTGGTTCGGGCGTGTTGAAAGGATGAATGAAGGGAGAGTAACGAAACAAATTTATGTAGCAAAAGTGAGTGGCAGCGTTGGCAGGGGACGGCCAAGGAGAACTTCAACTATCGATCAGATTAGTGACTTACTAAAGAAGGGCGATATAAGGAATACCCGTAATCGACGAGCTTGTATGCAAAGATATATGGATAGATGGATGTGCGAGAGAGGTGTGCTAGGATCACGCCAAATGGAAATCCATAATCTCTGCCTACCCCTCTGGGTTATAGACGTGAGTGTGTATATATAATTAGATATAGGTAAAGTTCGGTTTAGGTTGACATGATAGTTACACCTAAAAATAATATCTTAATAAGATGTTTATCGAAGGAAGAATGGGTTAGTAGTTGGACATGATACGTTATATATGTGACTAACTTTACAATTGAATTCACACGAATTCTATCTCCGAATACCCCTCTTGTATTTTTTTTCGTTTAAAGTGGTAACAATTATCTATCATGTTCAATTCTAAAATCTGCGTGATCAACAGAGAATCAGAATGACCACATTCTCCGCGAAAGAGAAAACCTTATTGAAACACGTTCAAATACTATTTAAACGAAAGTGAAATCCTAAGGCGGTGTTGAATACAATCTTACAGCATTGCGGAAAACGTGTTATATACTATGTAAGAGATTGCTAAATTTAATTGTAATCGGTGAAATGTTTTGTCCAAGGAAATAAAGAAGAATATGATGTGTCAGAGACATGACAAAGCATGCAAAACCGACACTCGTAATCTCTGACTACGCATTTATTTCCAGTGGAAACTGCAAAGCATTTAAAATATATATAAGTTACGAAAATTTTACCATTAAGTTATCTACCTATACAAACAAACGAAGCAACTGTCTGACTGATTGATAATGTATAAACAGCCCAGTCCAATCTACTGGGCCTAAAAAGTTTAAATTTTGCACTGAGATACCTGTTATTACGTAGGCAGGACTTTTTCTAAATCCATCATTAAAGATCTAAAGTAAGGGATGTAAATTTATATGGAAAAACTACCCGTACGAAGACGTGGCGGGACGCTAGTCTTCAATAAACGTATTAATAGTTTTATAAGTTCCTTGTTTAATGTTTAGTTCGGGTATAAATACGTTCTTATGTAAGTTCTTAGGACGGTAAGCGTTAAAGGGACTTCAAAGGACTGATCTCCTGGCTTGTCAGACCACCCATTTATATGACTATCAAGGTGAATATACTGAGGAAATTGTATTGCAAGTGTTAGACTCATCGGAATCTTTACAATTTATGTTAACACGAGCGAAGTGCCCTCGCCGGCCGTACGTTATCGGTTTTAACGGGTGTCAATTGAATTTTATAGGCTTTTTACACGGCTCGCGGCTTTACGACCGGGCCGGCGAAATTGAGGTCGGCAGGAATGCTCGGCGCTGCGTTTGTGTGAGGCGGTTAACGATAATGCAATTTTTATGCAGCCAACGCCCACTCTTTGTACACTGTTTCCTATACAGAAACAATTTCTCTTTCCAGAGATCAAAATCCTTTATTTTGTTGCTTATTTATTCAAACATTTGGACGCTATATACTAATATGTCTATTTATATGGCGTAATATGTGCTTTAGTGGTAGAAGGACTGCTAATGGGCAAGCTTTTCAAATACCCATTCATATCCGATTAGCAAAGATACATGCGTTGTCAGGCTTTTCGAAGGAAGGAAGAAGGGAGTGGATCACAAAAAGGAAAGGGATGGGAAGGGTTTATTATGATATTTTTGTATCTTGCTTTTTGACCGACTGACCCAGAATGTGTTTCTTGGGTAGGGATGTAAGTATCTACGTATATATGTATATGGTTGCTACGCAAATATTTAAGTTCCGTCGTGACCTCCTATAGCCTAAACGGTTTGATCGATTTAGACTAGTGAGGTGTAATTAGATTCGTATTCTTCACTGGCAGAGTGTCATAGAGCAATCGCCGTCAGCATTGAACCTCTATAGTGGTACTATTTTTCGATTAACTATAACCTGTTACTAATATATTATGCACGTTATACGCTTCTCACATTTTGCAACTTACACTTACCATTACTTATCTTTAAACCTAAGCATGTATATTTTGTCTTTTTCATTATCATGTCATTACAACTCAGAAAGTCAGAACAGTTGATAGTATCTAAATGAAAAGATAAATATGTATCTTATTTTCAAGCGAATTTTTATTTATTCTATGCAACGAGCAAGTTGATATCGATTACACTTATTTGAACAAAAAAAAACAATAATAATATTTGTTTAATTTATTATTTATAACTAAAATGCATGCGACTGTTCAAGAATGAATCATTTGATTATTTTAAGGTGACACACTCGTAAAAATGCTATAAAAGTAAAATTTTGCATAAATAATAAGCATCAAATAAATAAAAAAATGTCTTATTCGGATATTTTGTCATTGATTTGACATTGAACGTCTTAATAAAATGGCGGATGTGATTTACTGTGTAATGTCTATGAGAGTTACGCCATAAAATTGTTATGTCAGATATATTTTGCACACTTTGTGTTATAGCTTCTATATTTTACGTTGCGTCATATTATTTTCTATCTGGACAGGGAGGGGATGGACAGGAAAAGGAAACATCCTTTTTCCTGTCGCCATCACTTATTTACACAGAATTAGTTGATTCTTGTTGCACAAAATTAGTTGACGGCGCGGAAGGTGCTGTGCAGGATACAATTAAAATAAGAAAAATATATTTTTTTAACAAATTCTAGTATGCAAGAATGAAGCTGGTAGATATCTAATTAATAATAATATTTTAAATTTATACTGCAAACCGTACAAAATTCGCAAAAAAGACACTTTGATATATGTGATTTTGGCCGTATGGTCGAGCAATGGAGTTCGCATGCATCGCTCTCGAAATTGTCTACTCTCGTCAAGTGAACACACTTAGTAAAAAAATGAGCTATGTATTTAACTTTCCGAAAGAATAAAATTCAAATATTTGACTTGATTATCACAACGTTGGTCGAAATATTTAAGGCCACAGCACAATAAACTCCTCAAATAGGCTCAACGTGCATAAGAATGAAATATTCATGTTTATCTTAACACACTCAAACAAAATGTTTCGACAAATCTCTAATAGGTATTGTCAATAAAATATTCACCCGGTTAAGAAGCTCGTTTTTCCCTTTTAGACTGTGAGAATAATCAACCATTATAACAAGAGCTCGTTGATAGTTTTTTAAATATTGGTACTCGGTTCAACTATGGATAGTCATTTGACAACTATATCAGGATATTTGGTCTATTCGTCCACAAATTCTTGGGTTCCGGACAGGTAGGAGATTTAAAAAAAATTAAGTAATAATCCGACCACAAGTCTATGATAATCTGATCGTAACGCCATCTTGTCCTGTGTGGCTTGGGGTAAAAAACGTGTGACATGATTATCGGTACCTATAGAACAAAAAATATTAAGGAAGGCTTATATGTCACTAATATTTTGTTCAATTTAATAATATCATGTATCATTTTTTTATAAACATATTAATGATATATCAAACGAGATAAATGTGCAAGATATCATATTTAAATACACGTGGATTTTATTCAGGTGAAAGGTGAAACAAAATAATAGAGATATTTAAATTTATTACTATATTGACTTTTGGGATTAACTATCAAACAAAGGCAATAATTTACATGTAAAATGGCTTTAAATAAGTATTCAAATCGATAATGTAAACATGTTATAAGTAATAATTTTCTTTACAAATTGTTTATATAAATAAATTGTCAGGCTATCCTCTGCGTCCTTTTTACGGGGGCCGACGATATAAAGACTTGATTTCATATTCGATTTATTTTAGCTATTCCGATGAATTGGAAAATTTATTCATATTTTCATGACAAATAAGTTAAAAACATACTAAAGAATGGCGATATTAGAAGTACCCACCAGTAATCGAAGACCGTGTATGTATGCGTAAATATATAGATGTAGAAGAAACGAGAGAGGTGTGCCAGGACTGTGCCAAATGGATCTCTGTCTACTCCTCTGAGTAAGAGAGGGCATAGTTGGTTATTTTATATATATAAAGGTAAACATGATATTGTTAAGAAAACAAAATATTTAAAATATAACAAAACTTCCGGTTGCATGTAAACCGTGCCTGAGCCAATTATAAGGGCGCGGTTCTCGATAAGGGATGAAAGTAATACACCCGATAACATCAGGGTTGCTTGTTAGTCGCAATAAAATCGTTTTTGTTGTCGAAACTGGAGCGAATTTTTTGTCGCCCCCGTCGGTCTCGACGCCAGCAATTTGTCGTAAGTGTATGTTATGGACATATTTTGATTCATTTTGACGTTGTATCGACATGCCTATAATATGATCTGATGGCCTGACTGTAATTATTTGTCAGGCTTCATTTAAAATCAATTCAACAGTGATAGTCGCAGTCAGTCACGTAAATGTAAGAATGGGTTAGCACGAGTAGATATTTATACTTACATCTTTTGTCTGATACGGAAGACAGCAGAGGCCTGAAGACATCCCCATCGCCTCCACATTTGGCCAAATCCATTGAACGCTGTGTCCACATTTGGCCAAATCCATTGAATACTGTGTCCACATTTGGACAAATCCATTGAACACTGTGTCCACATTTGGACAAATCCATTGAACACTATATGTGAAAGTATGATAAGAAAAAAAGGTATGAGATAAGGATACAATTTCCAGATTAGCTTCAGATCAATTCCATTTGAGCTAAGCGCTGATTAACCTAATGGATATATAATGATACTTAGATAAATGCATTGAAAATATGTAAATATATGCACAAATATTATATATGTCACCAACCGTTTGTGAACTACGTTAGATTATAATCGGACAAGGCATATTATAAACTGTTAGGAAATTGTGAACTGAACGAATTATAATATACTTGCAGAAATTCGACGATAGCAATGTTCCTGATTTGTACACGTTGTCATTAGAAGAAATATTACCAAGATTCCAGCGCTAAATTCACGCGTAGCTGTTGGAGTTGTATTCTGAATAAGTTGGGAAGTAGATTAGTTGGCAACGCGCTTCGCTCGTGATAAGCGAGCGCGCGTGTGGGCGGACAGAGGACAAGACGCGCGCGCAGTAAATCACGACCCCGAGCGGGGACCGGTCATCACCGACGCCTCAACTGACCTATTGGTTAGATTATAATAAAAGATAAACAAGATAGACACACTCACGCTTGAGACTGAGAGGTGTAGGCAGATATTACATCCTGGTATGTCTCAATAGCCAGTTGTATACATCTCTGTATCCATAGGCGGACCCTTGGGGTACAAGCCTGTAATGGTACAATTAATGACCATCTTATAAGGTAAATGACTAGACCCTACACTTAAACTGCCAAAAGTCAGTGCTGATATATTGAAGGGTTCCATATAAGTTTAGACCTGGAACCGGATGGAATCGAGGAAGCTGCAAAACAAACATGTGTTTCATTGTAGAGTTGATGCATGCCATAATTAGTAGCCAACTACGAACACTAAGATTCACTGCTTGTCACGTTGGTATTATTGGTATTGTCCTAGTTTGCACCAAATTATATTTTATTTGTCTACTCCATTTATCCATATTATTTTTATATTTTATTCATTATATTTACCTATATAAAGGGAGATGTGTATATGCATGTATGTATCTATAGACTCCAAAACGGTCAGACCGATTTCGATGAAGATTTCAGAAAATCTTCCGATTGGCCTAGCGGGTGATCTCGTTAAGTTTGGTAGCGATCGGATCAACATAAGTGCTACCCAAGCGTAGCCGGGGCGGATGACTAGTATTTCATAACCATTATAATGAAGCTGTTAACTAGATTGAATAAATAAAAAGTATAACAACACAAGACATGCGTCAGAAAATATCTAAGATGGTACGGATTAAAATGTTTTTATCCGAACTAATTATATGTTAGCGGAACGATTAATTTAATTTTGTCAGTCTCGCCATTTTCGTTGACGCATCTACAGAGGTGTGGTAAATTTTATGTGTAATCGTGTACACTAATGTGCAATAAATTTATACGGATCGTTTTATACCATCAGATTACTCAATAAATGATCACATGCCTTGCTTGTTTCGATATTTCTTAGCTTTGCAATGAACTTATCTCTAGTCATTTTTTATGTTCAGTTGCATCTTGTTCGAAAAGCTAATACGAAATTTATAATTTCATTTGAATCATATATTAACAAGCATCATCGCCGTTTTAGCCGATATTCGTCCACTGCTGGCCGCCTATCGACCGCCACCAAGATCCAGTGGACTCCCACAACCTTGACCAGATCAGCGGTCCATCTTGTGCGAGTCCCACCTAAGATGCGTCAACCTGTACGGTGCTGCTACTCAAGGACCAGTATATATATTTTTTATAATTACCGGTTATTTTGATGTTTAGTACTTAATAATAGAACGTAACAGCCTCTTATTTTTACGTCATTACTTATTACGTTAAGTGGTGTAAACAGGAAACGCAGGTTAAAACAGAGCTGGTAGCTTTACAGTTGTAGTTAGCCGATATTGTATGAGTTGAACACAGAAGGTGCTCGCTTGTGCTTTGTGTAAGATCGTGTTCTATTTTACATGTAAGATCAACAAAGAAATTCCCTTGAATTTTTTAGAACAATGATAGATTATTCGAATATTAGCTATTATGAACTATCTTACGTTACGTTCGTTACTATCTTACGTTACGTTCGTTACGTCGAATGAAATCACCTCGTGGATTGTGACCGTATTACAGGTTTTTTTTAGTTCTGTTTTCTAGCTTACCCTAACAGATTTCGGCATCTCTAATTGCAAATCTTTTTACCTGGTAGCAAGCTTTTTTATATAATCAATATAAGAATTTGACCAATGAATATGGAATAATGTTTTCAGGGATTAAAAGTGTGGTTAGTGGTAAGTAATCCATGCAGCCAAAACGAGCGGCTGTATCATAGGAGACTAATATTTTTCGCATATTGGAAATTTGTTTTGGGAAGGCTATATTAAAATAACCATTAACTGACTTACTTGATTAAACGATTCTTAATCTTAGATTTGTAATGAAGGCCTGAATTGTTTTAAACGAATGTTGTTTATGTTGACGGTACTTTTTGACGTCTTTATATGGACGTATGAAAGCAATAATATGCGCATATTTTAGCTCGCGTTTATGCAATTTGATTCCGAGGGTTTTTATTTACAACATCGTGCTATTTTCATACTGAAGTAGCCGGGCCATTGAGCGCGGTGCGAAAAATTATCCACCGCTCCGAGTTATGGAATTGCTCCGACAAAGATATTACTTTCCGTTTCAAGTTTACCGTGGCAGTTAGTGTCACTGATATAAGATAATCTTTGAGATAATTAAGTGATACTGTAGCACGTCGCAGACGTTGCATATTTTAACAGGATATTTTAATATCTCATGAAGTAAAGTAGGTGATATTCAAGTACCCACCGTCGCGTTGTTTACGATAATTTAATTGTAAAATTATTTCTATTACTTTGATTACACTATCTTAACGTAAAAAAATAAACAAAAGAAGAAAAATTATACACATTAGCATTGATACATTTTCCCACGTCTTTTCATGAAAATCAGATCAGAAAGTGTTTTGCAGATAGTATTTTAAAAACTAAACTAAATTTTATTATAACTCTAAACCTAGTTATTTTTAATTGCAACACATTTCCAGTGTTTTGAAATGGCCGGTATAACATGTTTATTGAAGGATTTTTTTAATGTGAACTAGCTGTGCCCCGCGGTTTCACTCGCCCGCGTCGCAAATCGCTTGCCCGTGTTAATACATACTTCACGCTTAGCTTTATTTTTCTTTCTACTACTAATACTACTTCTCGTTACTACATTAGAAAAGTTAATATGGTCGTTTTCTAAAATTTTCTAATTTGCTGCACTTCCTTTTTTTTCATAACCTTAATAGACACTAACAAAAACAAAAAAAAATAGCGAATTCGGTCCAGCCGTTACGATTCGAGTTTCGACGTGTGATGCCGTGACCAAGGGAAATAGGGATTATTTTTTATATACTTATACAGATAAAAGAAACAGTTACAACAGAATACAAAATATAGCTCTACTGTTAGACCGTCACAAATCTCTCACACCGAAACGCCACGGTATATATTTCATTTATTCATTGACTAGAATATAAAAACAAAGTGCGAAAATTTACTAAACCGTACAATATTTGTCGAAGTAATTGAAATGAATCGAAAATGAACAGGAAACCAGTCATTTCCACGCCACACCTCCAAAGCGCCACTAAATTACCACAAAACCGGCCTAAGTCAACAAAATCAACCGGAAAACAATAGATCGGACCTGATAAAATTACTCGATAATTGTATCTCCGACACATCGACTCACACGTTACCTCGTAAAAAGGTGAGAAAGTAGACGAAGATAAAACTATAGATGACACAAATGCAAACCGACGTTCCATTTCTCGCTGCTTTTGCAATCTCGTTTTTAACCCTGTTACATTAGAAGCAGTCTTTATAAAATAAGCGGTAAAATAACATTGGTTGTGTTGTAAAGTCGCGAAGAGCGTGGTAATAAAAAAGGTGAAATGTCTCAGTAGAGGCGACGGAGGACGTACAGTCGATAAGAGGACCACCGAAGTAGACACTGGACCTATTTTTAGGGTTGTTTTCCGGTCTTAACAAATTACTGCGATACTTTAATATGTTTGCTAGGGAGTAATAAATAAATTATTCGGATACTTGTAATCAAGGATCATGAATGTGAGGGATCAATCTTGTGTTTGAACAACGATTTTTTTTAATTTCCCTTGGTCTCTCGAAGTACAATCAAAGATAACTTTATTTTGCGTCGCTTTATTGTCTTCTAAAATCCAATGTGGTAGAGAACTTGGCTAAGCCTATTGATAACTACAGTAGGTATTATTTATACAAGAGAGGACGGTTTTACTGGTGGGTTTATAGTACCAAAGTCGTACTATTAATTGTCTTCCTCTATTAGGACTGATTTTTTTAGATGTCATTAAAAAAATCAGTCCTACTCTATCAGTTGCTTATATACTTAAAGTATACAATAGTGGCAAATTTATAATCGTGTTTCATAGAAAAGACGCTAGTGTGAAGTTTTAAATTTTCAAAATTAAATAAATTTTTTTTCGTTATATTTAGTTAGGTACGTATATATTATTTTTACTGGGTATTTTATCGTTTACTTATTAGTTTTGTGTAAGATATTGTTATTTTGACTTGTAATTATTTTTTTACTAATTCCTGTATCTTTATTTTGATTGATTTTTTTGGGTATGTTTGAGTTGGTCCCCCGGTTGTTTAGATTCACAATTGGAGACGGTAGGTGGCACTGCGCTCGGGTTCCAGGGACATTAGCTGAATCCGCTAATAACTGGCAAGTGAAAGTCCGCTAGTAGTTATATAATATGGGAAAGATATATAACCTCCTTTCAAATTTATGCTGTAAACTCCTATGCGATGCGTCTACACAGAAAGCTAAGCTATACGCTCCACCGTCCTGTACGTTAGATACATAACAGCTAATGCAGCATCGCATGTTGATTATATCTGTGCGGCAGGAAGAATCGTTTTCATTACAAATTTATTTCTTTTGTAAATTGAGCGATAACTTGTGGTCAGAGCCAGGGACCGCCGGGCTTTGGGCCATAATAATGACGTTCACGAAATATATACGATTACAAAGCGATAGGGCGGCGAGGCACACGCGGCTATTACTTTATTTTGTGTCAACGGCCTACGGCATCGAGGTAACCTACGCACAGTTCCAAAACCAAATGTGTTTGTTGTAACATAATACTGATTCTTTGCGTTTCCATTTATTTTTAATCTGCGTTCGCCACTCGTGTTTATGTATTACCTCTGATGAAATAACAACCATATAGTATATCCTACATGGTATCATCTAATATGGTAGTGGTCTAAAAACAACTTTTAGAGCATGTTTGGTTAAAAAAGTTTATTATTAAATATTATTTAACAAGTCAGGGGAGCTACATATTTTTTCAATGGTGATACATATCACAACTATCTGTAGCTGTAGGCTTAAAAAAAAAACGAGTTAATATAATTTTAGTCAGAGGGTGGTGGCGAAAAAAATAATGAAACAAATAAGGTGGCGGTCTGGACAGGAGGTGCAAAAGTTCCTCCTAATTATAACGGATCTTAACTGGTAGAAGTGATCAAATATGATCCGGTAAGTAGCCTGTTTTTCTGCAGCTTTCGTTCATAAATTAACTTCGCTAAGGAATATGGAGTATCATCATATAATACGTCGAAAATAAAATAAAATAAAATAATTAATGTTGGTAATATTTGATAATATTATCCAAATGTATAAATATCATTTAATTATAAGATAGTTTTCTTTAAACAGGCGTGCCATTTTAATACGCATTCGGATTTCCTAGCTTATTCAAAGGTGCAGGATAAGTAAACGGTCCCGCTAGCCGTAATCTCATTACCAACACGTCGGGCAGTTATCTACACAAAGCGAGAGATTCCCTCAATCCTTTGTTTACCGTACAACCGCAAACAAACTGACATATTATTATGATTTCATTATCCCACGGGATAAAAAAGGGACGGATCAGTCGTACGGTCTGTCTCCCACCTTGTTTCGGAGATTAAAAGATCCATCCGAGCAAACGAAAGTTAATCGGATTTTCTATGTAAATTTATTGTTTGAGAAAAAATACTAATCCCATCCAGTTGCGGGCGAAAAAGTCGTGCGGTGACGTTTTTTTAAGGAAACATACAAATAAATAAAACAAAACGCATTGTGTCTGTTGTTTGGTCATGATGGATTTACAGCTCTGTGACTCTTTTTTTTGGATCCCCTATTGTTTTATTTAACACCCTTGAGGCGTTGAAATAAAAAATAAAATCCCTTGGCAAGTATTTAGTCAACGTGTGCCAGAATTGATTTGATTGATTTATAACTCAAAAAGAAAAGGAAAGGTTGCTACTGTCTTCATTGTTGTCGCTTTCCAAAAGTTAAGATAACTGTACTTGGACAAAGCGGACGTTTTGTATTTTTAATCTCTTATTTTTAATTAAGTATTAATGTAATCTTGTCATTGTACAGGATTAGATTTTTTTTAATTTTCTATATATTTTCTAAATTTCTTTCCCCGCTTTAATATTATTTCCCGACACGTGACACGAATTTATACATTATTCTTTATTATATACATATTCTTATGTTGTATGTAATTGGAATCTTTATCTTCAACGGAAGGCCTGAATGGTACTTAGTCAAATTAGAAACAGCAATTTAACAGTTTAAATGTAAATCACATGCAATTTTAAGTCTTAAATTAATTAGGACAGACAGCCAGGACAATCAAACACAAATCTTTACTCGCAATGGTAATTCTATATTCACTATTAAATTACTTATTTACATACTTACAACAACAGCTGTATCGTATGTCAGTAAAATCAATAAATAAAATCACGATCTTATGATTAACAAAGCCGCAACTTTGTTGTTTATTTTATAATTTATACTTTTTTGATTGTGGAAAGCAACTTAACAAATCCATTAAGAGGACGTTTAGTAACAAAAATTTCATGTCCGTAACACAATCTAAAGCTATCGATGTATAGCCCGGGCGATAACAGAGCCTTGAAAGGCGCCGGGCAGGTATACGCAGGCGCAGGCGCCGGCGAACGCTCTCATGCAGAAACCTACTCCGTTGATGTAACGAACCTTTAATACGCTATGACGGTCACCGCAGACGCTAATTAAGACTCGGCTGCCCATCAATTCTGACCGATTGAGTACGACCTGTAAAACCAGCAAGGCTCTTACGAAGACTCGCAGTATTTATCGCTACATAGAGGTCTGTGATACTGGTCGTGTAATATTGGTCGGAGCCGTGTTATCTTATCGACGGGCATTGATTCTCGAGATTCCGATTGCTCGGTGTGCGGTTTCAACGTGTAAAGATTTCTTTTACTTATATTTTTTTGTGATTGTTGTCTATTATTAATATTATTGAAGAGAAAGCAGGTCATTTGGTTTTAACGGTTACGTTTTAATGAGATATCAATTTGTTTTAATA
>JWHW01020893.1:401503-413752 GCA_000931545.1 Papilio glaucus
CAACGGCAGTCCTGGATTCGACACTGATGCCGCAGCTGCTGTTTACCTGCGGGATGTGTTGGATCTTTCTTTTCTTCTTTTCTACACAACATAAAGGCTAGCGATACGCTTGTAACTCCACTGGACCAGATTTGTGTAAAGGAGGTGATCCATATGGCGTTAAATGATCACTTAACTATAAACTGTTATGCATTTCTTAATTAGTTTATTTTAATAATAACCCTAATAAGAAAAGTCACTTTGTATTTGTAATATGTATACGTAGGTATATTTTGTGTTTAGAGAAACACAATATAGCGTCCGTGAAGTTGTGTATTGGTAGTATAAATCCAAAGGTGCGCTTATATTTTATCTAATACAAGTTGTCTTACACGCCATTAGCGGAGTGTTGACTGTCTACACTTCAATAAAAGCGTACGCGGCGGTCGCTCACAAACTAGGTCCGATCGGTATCGAGTGTAGTAAGGTGCGATTTGTATTAGCGGAATTGCTTGCACAACACGCTACAAAACGGCAATGGATTCGAGATTAAGACGAATCGCCATGTTTGATCTCAACGTTTCCAATTTTGCGTAATAATGTTTGTCTGGTGCAACGCAGCGGCGATGTCCAATAAATCTATCATTCTGTTAATGGTGAATAACCGGATATAGTATTTGAATATTGAAATGTATTGATAAAATACCTTAAATAGCCAAGAATGTGGCTGCAAATGTACCTGGGAATCAGACTTGATTTAGCTATAGACAATTTATTCCTTTAGTGTGTGCGATTGTCCCTTAATGTTATAGTAAGAACTAGGTAAATGATTTTAACTATTTGTGGTATTCAGGTTACTTATGGCAGAAAAACAACGCAACCATTATTTACTAATTAATTCGAAGTAAGTCTTCGGCGAGATATAGAGCTTGGGACAGATAGATCAAGAGTAAAGGAAAAAGATATGACTGAGATAAGTTTTTCGGTTTCTTTGCCCTAAACCATTTATTTTACAGATTGGAACCAATGATAGTCATTCACCGAGATTGCTTTATGTAATCTACCATTCGCAAAAAGGCCAAAATGTTTTACTTGATTAATTTTTAGTATGTGAAAATCATTTTAATATGCTCATTGCTTCATTATTACTTTAAATCATATACAGTTGCAGAATTTAATTATTTATATGTTTTGTTACAATAGATACTAACTGAGTTTGCTATGCGAAAAACTGCAAGCAAACATTCGAAGGATGTAATTAAGTTACTATACGCTTTTGTTTAATTAAATTATTACATGTTACACGTATAAAAGAGCATTGGAGACTGATCGGCTGAACTTCCGGCGCGAGAGCTCTCTGTATGCGCACGCGCAGCTTACATGCTCAGCCAATGACAGAGAGAGTTGGGAGGGAATGGGGGGAGCCGGCTTTAGACCCACCTCCCGCCCAATGCCATGGACTTGGTAAGCATTGAATTGCAAGATAATAGAGCTACGTACCGCTCGACCGTTAAAAACACCGTCTGTAAACATCTTTCACGTATTTGTTACATACTCGATTGGAATTGTCATTGATAGATGTATAATTCTATAGTCTCAACTTTGTAACAAAATATTGAGATATTTCTTATGAATCTCAAGTAAATATTTCAAATGTTGATAATGTTCTAAGCTTCAAATATGATACAGGCGACCATTATTAACGTATGCTTATGTGAGCATGACTTTTAGTAGCTACCTAATTCATGTGCTTCATACAAGATAATCAGAACTAAGAAAACTTGGTATGTACCTACTAAGTTATTTTTATAAAATTGACAGCTCTTATTATAAAAAAAAACTAGTTTAGTAAATTATAGGCACATCGATGATGTTAATAATTTAGTTAAATTAATTTTATATACGGAAATTATTACATATGGAAATTTAAGTATGCCTTAGTCGGTAGCTAATAATTTTAGTTTAAGCTGGCAAATATAAGGTTCAGTTTGATCTGTGGCGTGATTATCAAGATAAAATAATTAACCATTTGTTACATCTTTGAGGAGTAATTAAATATGAAATTAAAAATTAATTTACTAGCGAGCTGGGAGACTGGGTAACGTTTGAGAAATTCGTCCCCATCATCAACTTAAAAAATACCTCAAAGCCTAAAGACGAAATATTTAACCAGTCTTTCCCGAAATGACTTACGGCGCAGAAATATGGACCCTGACGATGGGGCTGGCCTATAACTTAGATTCACACAGCGAGCTAGAGCTAAACTGAGCTATGATCGGTGTTTCTCAAATCTATAAAATTTGGAACGAAGAAATTCGAAGAAAAACCGAAGTAGATGACATTTAATCAGTAGGCTGTCGAGTGAGCGATGTTTTATTTAAAACCACATCCCATTGTCTTCTCAAACACGAGTCAAAAAACATGAAAAGATCAAGCAAAGTTTGAACTTAGTCGATGTTTTCCAGTAGGGTATCTTGAAGAGGAGTGTTTGTGGTAGCTATAGGGCCAGCCTTTGTGAGGGACTTGGGGGAGAAGTAGGCAAAGGAAAGTGAAGGTGGCCACTTGCCGCAATTCCCTCGTCATCAAGTTTACTATTTATATTATATATTTATTATATTTTGTGTTTAGTTTAGTATTCTGTGAGATCGGTGACTTTGGACCAGTCAACTTTGTGAATTCTGGTTTGAAAGGCAACGTTTCATTTAACGTAGGAACTCTTAAAAATATATACAAAAACATGTGATATTCTAAATAGTCAACAACTAATAATTATATTAAGGTAATTTATATGTAAGGTCACCCCGGTGCATTAAAAACATCATAGCTGTTAAATAAAACACATTATGGCTTCGCACGCACGCAGCACGCAGCACGCTCCCGTTCAGACCGTGTTATTACTTCTAATTTGATAATTGCTACTTTATTCAACATGTTTATATTATAATAATAATCATAAAACTTTATAGTAACTTAATATTAACTTGTTTATTACTTTTAACTTAAATTATATGCAAATTATTATACTTTTTCATTCGATGCTAGATGTCATCGATAAACGAATAATGACCAGAAGAATTGCAGTTACGCTGTCAGGCTTTTTGTTCAAAAGAACAGGAGGAAATTTGTTCTTCAGATATCAAAGCGGTCAGACAAGATGTTACTACTCAATATTTCTACTATACCGGTTCAGCCACTTCTAAGGTTGAGCTGGCCTATTCCTGGGATAAAAACTCTTTCATCTATTTCGTGGGCTGATCATCACAATACTAAATCACTTTGCTGTGTTTAACTTTTCATTATATAGGTGTGATTCATACATATATGTTTATGTATTAAATTATATTCATACATATATGTTTATGTATCAAAACTATTTTAAAAGTGCAATAATATTTATGCAGTACGGTATTTCTGTCTTGGTGACAGACACCTGAAGCCTATCTGTCAGACACCTATCATATAATTATTGTAAATGCTCTTTGTTTTAAATACGAAAATGCAGCAACTACTACACGCGGACCGGTGACACGGCAAAATTACAAATTACGATTGACAGTTCTAAGAACACGATTAATTTTTAATCGGATAAAGTTGTTAAGACGTTCGGTAAAAAGCATCTGAACATAGTATGTAGACAAATAGGTCGTGACCAGAATCATCAATGAGAATTGTATTATTTAGCGCGTTAATAAAATACTCTATGTTAATTTATATTTTATACTTTTTTACGTGTAAAATATTTCTTAAAATCGAATTATGTCTGAGTTTGACAAACAAATGATTCCTTAAATTAAAAGAAGTAGTGACTTGAAATCATGACAAATGATTTAATTCCGCTGTCGAGAAATATTAGTGATAAAAATAATATAAAAACTAAATGTTTAATTCAGTGCATTTTAACATACATTACCTACCCCGGTTTCGCATGGGTAGTTTATGCTCTATTTTGGACTTTTAGGGGACGAATTAAGCAAAATCCTTTTTTAGTTCTCGCCCAAGTATTAGGTATCAGAATTCTCTGTGCGAAATTTGTCTGTAGGCCTAGTAATTTGGGCTGCGCGTTGATACATAAGTCAGTCTGCAAATCTTAGCTTTCCCTATTCGAAGTTTTTATCAAGAAGATAAAATATTCCAAATCTCACACATTTCCGTGCGTGCACTATTATTAAAAATGCTCCCAAAGATTAAGCTTCAATTATAGGTACATGAGAATAAAGAGGTTTAAAATAAGTAAAACTGATAATTAAATGACTAGTAGTCGGTAGTCAACAAATCTCAATGCCAGTTACATGTGAAATCCGCGTATTTCCCTCTAAATACAGTAAAGATGTTTCGACGGTTAGCAGATGTGGTGGCGGTTGACCTCGCGATTTCGGACGCGACGCCGGTCACGATTTGGGCTCGTGCAAATTTTATCAGCTGAGAACAGGTCACGCAGACTATCGTGTAAACGTCCTTCTTCACTCGAGTACTGGTATGACTTAGACAATAAGCTTGAGTTTATGAGAGGCCAGATTTAAATGTAACTTAAGTATTTGAGTCGTATTTATTTGAAAACAAAATAAATATGTACTATAGCATCTGAGAATAATTCGTTTAAGCAGGAATAGTAATCAGTTGACGGTAGTAATTTTATCTCATAAAATATTTTTTCACAAGACTTACATAATTTGTTGACTTACAGAACATCCGGGCTTGGATTCAAACACCTCTTACTACTTAATTTGTGCGGATGCGCGGAGTTTATTAAGATTTAAATAACGTTTCGCTTTAATTAAATAGTAGGTAAATTAAGAGGGAGGAAACCCACAGTATTACTCATTACAGCAAAAGAAAAGGAACATAGAATGACGTTCCAATAGGAAGACTATTTTAATGTACTCTAAGAAGATAGAACTTAGACTGTTATGAAGCAATTTATAATGAGACAGCCCTCTATTTTACTGAGTACCTTCGGTGGTCTTTAATTATACTCAAAGCTTTTAGACACATCTAGTACATTGGTAACTGGCAAACATCGGTGTTTATAGCCAATAAAAGGTTTGCAAGCGAAATAATAATTTCAAAACCGTCTATTATACTGAAACGCGTCAAAGATTAAGTAACAGTTAGCGACGTGTAGTCGCGAGTCGAGACGGCTAACATTAAAGAGGTAAAAGGTAATTTGTCAGGTGTTATCGGCGCAATGGCAAAGGACACAGTGTTTAGAGCTCGCGCCTGCGCACGCATCGTGTGCGGCCGCGGCCGATATCTAGCGGACTATCGCGACGCCGTAACTGTCCGGCTCGACATGATAACCGCGCGCGTGGGCAAAGACCAAAGATATCTCAACGCAGACACGGCAACCGTGAAGCAATATAAAACTGAGTTATTTATTTCTTCTGACAAACAATAAAGCAACGGAATCTACATCGTTTTACTGTCTTAGTTTAATTTTTATATACGTACAGCCCGTGGTTGAACAAGAGTTTACAATTCCATCCTTCCAAATGATTTAAGAATGAGTGCTTTTGCTTTGTTGTTTCTAAACGTTTTCTACCGCTGAGCATACCTTTATTGAGTGTTGTCTCTATGGTGCTTTTTATAGTCTAAAGCTATTCTCCGTTCTATATCTAAAAATAATATTAAAAATAAAATCTATGTTATATTATTTTTTGTTACATGTTCTATAGTATAAATAAAATATGTGCATTTATCAATAGTTTCGATTTGAAGGTTTTCAGATATTACATACCCATACAGGACCGCATTTAGATTCGACACGTTTAGATAAAGGTAAGTCTAACATAAATAAGGTGTAGGCTACAAAGAAGGTACCCAGTTTTAGCTTTATTGATCTAGTCTTTATCTACGAAAGAATTATAAGTACGTAATCATAAAATAATTTAAACACAAAAAGCCTGTCCGTCTAGTCTATGAGCGTTTGCATTTAGCATATTCAAACGGCATTCACAATCACAATTGTCGCAGTTAATTCGCGCATTGCTGATAACGCGCCACTAGCACTAGCAGGTTGAGTTGCTACGAGTACTCAGACTGAAATCAATTTGATAAACATATCGTATATCATTAAATATGAATGAAATACACGCACTTAAGTCTCGAAAATAAGGAAGAGAAAAACAGAGGGTTTTTGTGTGTCCGTAGTCTTGAGATTCTGTATTAGTACTGTTTAATGGTGGGGGGCTGGATGTTCCTCTACCAGGTGTGAGCGATGACAAGACACCGTTCCACGGAACAGAGAGAGAGCAGAAAAAGAACAAAAAAGTTACTTCTTCGCTAGTCACTTGCTATGCCGTGGGGTCATCTGGATCCATGACAGGTGCCGATTACTGCCGTCAAGCAATAGCTATCAAAGATTATGTATTATGGTTGTTAAATAGTGTTGTAGATTGTTCATTGGTGTTGTCAATTCACTGGAGGCGTGTGTGCCCTGAGATCAAAGAAGTGATACAATATGATATGATTATTGTAGTAGCTTTAGCAGCTGCAGCCTTAGGGGCCGGCTGGACCGAAGAAATCTTAAAACCTCAAAGAATATGCGCAAAATAGTGGTATTTTATTTTTATGAATGAGGTACCAGGGGTCCCCGTTCTTCTCTCCTTTTTATAATAGAAGATATACATCCGGTATCAAGTGACCCCTACCCATAAGTAACTGCAACAAGCTAATGAGTTCCAGATGCGTTGCGTACCTTGAGTGGACAGAAGAGGGCATAAACAGAAAATTGTTATTTCCTTTTCTTATTTATCCCCGCCTCCGCCAACTCGTCCTCCATTTTGTTAGCAAAGGGTGGGAAGGGGAAAAGGACTAGAATTAGGCCTACGGCACCTCACTCATCAGACGAAATACAGAATACATCTATTTAGACCTGTCTTCTGTGAGGTCGTGGTTTTTCACCGGTCGAGCCGGCCCATACGTGCAACAGATTTTGTTGTTGCGGGCTCTACTTCTGTTAACTCTTCCTAATCTACTCTCCTTCTAGTTCATACATAAATCTTATATCAAGTGAGCTGCTTTTTACTATCACGTGTAACATAGATCGAAGGTTATTTTTATAATAAAAGCATTGAAAGGCCCGCTGAAAGCACCTATCGACACATAAAGACAAATAAGTCGAGTGAAACCGTGCTTAACACTCGAGACTGCGCGAACGCACGTTCGGAGCGCATTGTCAAAACACCTTATACAATTTCACGAGCGAGAAGCAAAAAAAAATACGCCGTGTTCTGTGTGTGGTCGTTGCGAATAAAGCGCCCCACTAATAGTGATGCGACATATGGTCTGATCTTGCATCGAAATCATTTAACAAAAGAAAGCAACAAAGTGACATCATACTGTGCGGAACTATCACTTTTTTATGTATTTTAAAGTAGAATTTTGTCGAACAATGTTAAAGTTATTCGTGACTTAATATGATTACATATTGCGTAATTTTAATGAGTCATCTTATGACAACGAGTTTATAACATGGTTGTTCGAAGCGATATATCGCTTCACAACCGAGATGTTAAATTATATTATTAACAAACATTAATAAAAAATAATGAAATTAAGTCGACATCCACGAAAAGCTAACTTACGCGCATCACTAGTACCTAAGTGAATTCGAATAATGTACACTTGAGAGAAAACAAATATTTTTCAAACACCGGTGATGGCAAACATAATCCTTTGTGACAATCGTCGGTAATATCGGTGTCACACAATGTGGTACAAGTGAAAAAGGCAAAAAAGGTAACACGGCCAAGGTACACTTTGTTTATCCCAGCGGGATTTCCGATTGGGGTGATTGCTATGTAATTTGTGAATAATGCCGTCTTTAAGGGCTCTCTTAATATATACAGTGCCATTATGTTGTCGCCATGTTTAATGAAGGGTGCGTAGACCCGATGAATTTATTTGTTAAGTTTTAAATACCAGCTTAACACGGATACTTTTCTATTATTCTGACTGAGAAAATCTTGTCTACGTGTTGCCTTACTTGGTTATAATACGATACCCGTTAACCCACCGATGATTTGTAATGATTGGTAATTTTAATTAAAAAGGTATAGGGAGTATTGTATTATAAGTAAATCAATATACTTCAAACCATAGAAGCAGATGTAAATTCAGGTCACAGGTGTATTAAAGGTGTCTTGCAATGCCATCTCCTAGTGGAAGTTAGCAATCGTTATGGCAAACCGGACCTCATCGCTAGTCTAAGGCATGATCTCATGCTCATATTGTATCCGGGACACAGGTTTTGAACCCAGAACATTTTTATGTCTGAAAAACCACTGTTAATGGGTAACCATTGGTAGCGGCCATCATTTCATCGGGTACCTGACGAAACGATAGCGCTTACCCATAAAATTTGCTACAATCAGAAGATTTTTGTTGTCAAACTTTGTGTAGAAAAATAAAATAAAAAAGATAGCGATAGGAGGAGGTATCAGGCACATTATTCAACGGCCTCTATCTCATTTAATTTTTAAAAATGTATCTTTAATTATTAAAGTACTACTTACTCAAGTAGGGGCAGTACAATCCAAGTAAATAAAATGATGATTTAAAACAAGCGAGGTAATCGTTAAATACCTAATATATATATTTTTTGTAAAAAAGACCTCGATAAATATAAAACAAAAAAGTTTCTATCGCATCCGTGACTGGAAAGCAATCAAGCGTGTGCCTCAAGTGTCTAACCATAAAAAGTAACGCAATCAAAAAACCACAAAAACCCGCCAAATCCGTAACGAATCACGCTGTTAAATTCGAATTTCGAATGCGAATATTTAAAATATGGCGGTTGTGTTTAGAGACGACATCGGCCTCCAAAACGACGGACTTAATTTGTTACCTTTTTAACACGTCATCAATTTTCGAAATCTAAGAGAAAAAAAACTCTTAAAATCCATGTGGGCTTTTGTGAACGGGTTTTGTGTTAGAAAAAGAATTAAGCTTTATGTCGTTTTGATACACTCTTAAGAGTCTTTTGTATAGGTGTATGACAATAGAGGTCCTTTTATTGACGTGGAAGTCTTTGATTTGGTACTAGTACGATTCTGCGTTGAATTGAATCGATATTTCAAGCTCTTTAGTTGGATAGACCTTTTGTTGGTAGTATCATCTTGTCTCTTTTAACAACATATTTTATATTCAACAATTAAACAAAATAAAAAGTCATTAAATGATATACTGACTGAGGTGGACTCTACTATAATTGTCTGCAATTTTATTTAAACCAATAGTGGCAAGACTCTTGCTGTGTTAATACAGAAGTATGTAAATTTGACAAATGGGATTTATGTTTGCCTGAATACAGACTGACCTTTTTTTTATTTTTATAAAACATTTTAATTTTTTATATTAGGTCCTTACATATGAAATTGGCGTTTTGTATGGGAGGAACAAAAAGTCGAATATTTTTTTAATATAATATATTTAATTAATCAAAGTATGAACCATTATTTTCTATGCACTTTTGCCATCTCATAGGTAGTTCATTGATCCCTTTACTAAAAAAACCAGGCGGACGGGAATCAATAAAATCTTTGAAGGCGATTTGGACTGCCCCATCGGAGTTGAATTTTTTCCCTTGCAAGAAGTTATCCAAATTTCGAAAAAATGGTAATCTGTTGGAGCAAGGTCCGGGGAGTACGGAGGATGTCTTAGACTTTCCAATTGAAGCTCTTCTAATTTAGTAGCCGTCTGTTGCGCAGTGTGTGGTCTAGCGTTGTCGTGAAGCAGCAGTGGCGTGGAGCGATTGACCAGCCTAGGTTGTTTAGCCGCTAGCTTTTCCATCATGGTTTGCAATTGCTGACAATAGACATCAGCCGTAATAGTCTGGCCAGATTTGAGAAAACTGTAATGAACAATACCGGCACTAGTCCACCAAACGCTTACAAGTAACTTTTTTGGGGTTAATTTTCGCTTTGGGCAGGATTTGGCTGGCTGGCCAGGATCCAACCATTGCGCTGAGCGCTTCCGATTATCGTAAAGAACCCATTTTTCATCACAGGTAATGATTCGGTTTAAAATACCTTCATTATTGTGCCGGTTTAGTAATGTAACGCAACAGTCGACGCGCGTTTGCCGGTTTGCTTCAGTCAATTCGTGAGGTACACACCTTTAAAGCTTTTTAATCTTCCCAATTTGCTTCAAGTGAATTAAAACAGTTTTATCACTAACATCGCAGCCTGCAGCTAACTCGGACGTGGTTTGCGATGGATCCGCTTCCACAATAGCCTTCAACTCTTCATTATCAACTTGAGTCTCAGGCCGTCCACGGGGCTTGTTCTGCAGATCGAAATTTCCAGAACGAAAACGTTGGAACCAAAAACGAACTGTGTTTTCTTTTGCAACACGACCGCCATACACATCATTCACCCTTCGAGTCGTTTCCGCAGCACTAGTGCCACGGCGGAACTCGTACTCGTAAATAATGCGATATTTTAAGTCTTCCATTTTGTAAAATGAGTGACGCAAACACAAAAAACAGAAGAAAAAAAACAAATGAATGACGGTCATCGAAGCACAAATACATGAGTCTATAGCTGTACAAATTTGAATTTGGGATTCCTTACCAAAGACGAGAAATTCGTGATTAAAGTGGCCAGTACGAAAAACGCCAATTTCATATGTAAGGACCTAATATAACAAGTGCTTGACCACATGTCGTCGACAAGAGGTACGCTCTAGTTTTGGATTAGATTATTTACTTTTCTATAGGTAGAGTCCTCGGCACTCGGGGATGAGGTATAGTGAAATTATTTCTTTTAAACAGCTCTAAAAGGATAAGTGTCCACAAAGTATATCTCCCTATTATGTGAAGCCAATTATGGTTAAAATAATAAGCAACGACAGCTCGACCGATGTAGTACCACCTCACACGACAGGCGACAAGTAGAAGTATTCTGCGTTTCGTCTGATGAGTGAGGGGACGGAGGTCTAATTCTAGTCCTCTTCCTCTCTTATCTTTCTCTAGTAAGGATGGAAAGGGGAAGAGGATTTGACTGGGAGGAGATGGATAGGAAAATATATTTTTTGTTTATTTCCTCCTCTGTCCATTAAAGGTGATAGGTGAACTGCTTGCTCGTTTGCCAACTCTTTTTCTCTGTTCTCGCACGTATGTTCCAAAAAAACTAAATATAGTAACCACGATGCATATTTTATTGTATTCAATTTATTCTTATCAATAGAAATACGTAAAATAGATAAACTTAGCTTTTAGTTCTCAAAGTTATTTGGGTTATTGGTTGGTTAAATACTCTGCAAAGACCAGTGAAACACTGTGTACATTTGTGTCACCGTCAGACTATGAACTCCGACAGTTTACTAGCCATATTATAAACTATCTATAGGCAAATTGTAAGCTGAATGAATAATTGCCAATTTCACGTGTTATTTATCGAGCGTTTTGTAAGCCGTAGAAGTCAAATCGTACAATTGAGAACTCGTCAAATTTTCCTTGTGTTATTACCTTAAAGTTTAAGTTAGAATTCAAAACAATTATAGGTCAGGTTCGTTAGGTTAGACATGACAGTTAAATATAAAAATAATATAAGAAATATTCTCAATAAAAACATAGGTTTGTTGCTTTTGTAGTGATACTTTAAATTGTTATTACAAGTTCAGTTCACAATTTATAATATAGGCTAGTGAGATTATAAAATGATGATATTTACAATCAGACGGTGACATTTTCGAAATTATGTGTTAATTCAGTTATTCATACGGAATTTGAGTTGTTAAACTTCATGCGAAGGAAGACTTAGACACCTGCTATTGTATGTTTTTCTTTTAAAAATTCAGTTGAGGAAAAATATTAGTGATTTTTAAAAATGAAAAAAGTATTTTCGGTTTCACTCATGTCCGTTATCATATGAAGGTCTCGATGAGGTTAAGTAACTTCAAGATTTAACGGGACATCCAAATGACAAAAGTTAAAAAAAAAACCGTAGAATTAATGTAAGTGAGTCATAAAATAATTATTTATCATAAAACTTTTCAAAAAATTGAGTGTACAGAGAAGCTCTACTGATTTATATAGTAGTATAGTTTTTAACCTAAAATTGTTAAGTAGAAAAACATCGATAGTAGATAAATGTAAGTGTGTAAAAGGCAAAGAAAACAATAATGAAAATCATCAATTTAATTACACCATCTTATACTTCTTATATTGTACATAAAAACACATAGACTTCAGTCGGTTCCAGCTAAAATAATAATTAAATATGAAGATACTACCACACATTTTTAAACTATTAATATCAAATTATATCA
>JWHW01020893.1:438076-449510 GCA_000931545.1 Papilio glaucus
AAACAAATTTATGTAGCAAAAGTGAGTGGCAGTGTTGGTAGGAGACGCCCTAGGAGAACTTATATCGATCAGATTAGTGGCTTACTAAAAAGGCCGATATAAGTAGCACCCATTACCGACGAGCATGTTTGCGTAGATGTATGAATGTAGAAGAAGCGAGAGGTGTGCCAGGATTGCGCCAAATGGAAATCCATGGTCTCTGCCTGCCCCTCAGGGTTACGGGCGTGAGCGCATATTTATTTTTTTTTACTTCCAAAACACGCACGATGGAATTTTCGATTAAAAAATTTAAGGACACAGGTACTACGTGCGACACGGTTGTGATTGCGCTCGTCGCATACTAACTGCAAGACGTGCCAATTGGTTCATATTTGAATCACGCGCCTATAAAGTACTGCATTATAAAATATCTTTGATCACGACCATTCTGCTTAAATGGGATGGTCATAGCAAGTGAGCAATAAAAAGTAAGAAAAAAAGAAAAAAAAATTTAGGAAGTTAGCAAGCATTTTACCAAGCTAAAACTTGTTTTAGGAAATCTTTAACGACAATATTATATTAGTATAGAACTGAAGAAGATGCATCCACCAGAAGTTAAGTTTAGGCTTAGCTTAGTTTTTAGGTTAGGCGCACTCACTATATGATTCTATTCGTTTCGTCGCAATATAACATTTTATTATGTGTTATTTTATGATTCATACATTCATATGAAATTTAATAGACCAACTTTCTATAACTATTATTATGCAATACGAAAACAGATTTAGATTGCTTTCCAACTGTTTGTCCCGTTTGTTTATGGTCTCGTATAGCGTGTAGCCGCTGTGACTTTACACGAATGTGTCGCGCATGTGCGGTGCTTCTACTACGTTTATTGGTTCAAGTCATGACAATACAGTATACAGAGCTGTAGACCATTGTAGCCGATATATATACCTTGTTTCACAGCAAGATAGAATTTTTGTAAGCCTTGTTTCACAGCAATATAGAAAATTTAATAGCTTCTTCCGAACTGATTTGTATCAATGTGGTTCTGTTGTCTTAATTTCAATGTCGGTTGTATGCGGTATATCTATATATAAAACTAACTGATCTAATAAACTAATATTTGGAAGACACGAAAATCGCCATGTTTTTTCTTCATTGAAAATAAAATTCTTAGCCAATAGTATTAATATATAAGCATAACAAAAAAACTCATTATATAACATGTTATATATCAACCTTGGAATAAAGCCACATTGTAAAAACGCTTTGTTTATAATTTCAAGATTTATAGTGTCATAAAAAGAAACCTTGAGTTGACAGTAATCATATTACAATAAGAGGGCTTACGTTCAACGCATTTCGATATCAGGGACAAGATCAATTCCATTTCATTTGTCAAATGACTCAGCGTTGTCGCTGACGTGACGTTCTTAAAATGCAAATTTTTCAAAAATCGAACAATACAAATCTCGATCCGATCCGTCTCTCGATTCGTCGACGGTATCGAGTCATGTCTCGCCAAGCAATTGAATTCACTCGATCACTAATCGATGTCTTGTCCGTGATAGACGCGGTCGGGGGCCGCGGCAGCAGGGTGCCGACTTACCACACAATCCATCGTTAACTTCTTTCTTCCTTTCATTAAGAATATCGGTTATATTCTCAACTTTATTGTTGTTAGCATAAAGTCTACATTATGTTATAGGTTGTTAAGTGCTCCACCTTTTTGTAAATAATTTTCTACCGCACTCTCGTCAGCAAGTTGTGGTGTTTCACGACCAGTCTGGGCTGTAAGACTAGTGATTAGAGAATACTTTGCTCTGCACATATGAATTACTGGAGCCCTTTTGTCATTGTATTTAGAATTTAACCTCATTACCTATCTTAATGCAGGATTTGCCCTTTCGCGCCGGCTAATCACAAATGAGCATGTAAAGTTGGTAAATTATGTTGCATTGAGTTCGGATTACTTGTGTTATTTTATTTGTTATATCCCGAGTTGCTTATTCATAATTAACCCCCCTCGATGTTTTATTACTTCTGTACAAGTGTGCAAGAAGTTTTGTTGTTTAGAATTGACTTCTATTGGCACGTATATCTCCTGTCAAATCATTGTAAATTTTATGCATTGCTCAGGTGTACAAGGTTTTGTATGAATCGAATGAAATGAAGGTGTGAGATCATAATGTTATTAAATAAATGATCTATCAAGCAATCTAATATTTGTAGAGTTATTTATTGCGTAATAACCAACTTACCCACACATTGCTGGAAATTTTGTGAAAGGCGAATCAAATCCAATGGATGAGCAGCAGTGTCTAAAATTCGACGATCACGCTTCGAAAAAAAACTATGTCAACCGTATGACATGCTTAACATGGCCAACTGTTACGATAGTGCACTCCGTAAGGTAGACACTTTGTTCTATAATATTGGAGTGGGAGCAGGGGGGTCAATGTTATTTTTTTATCATTCGTAGTAGTTCGTAATAACTTATTTTTCCATTATAGTTTATTTTCAAAGATATCATCACCAGTTGAGCTCGTGTAAGAAAAAAATATCCGAATAGGTATAATAAAGCACCCTGTGTTTATCACTGTGTTTGGGCTTGCGGCAAGGAGTTAGAAAGAATTAGGTACATTAGATATTCGAAAAATTTTAATTATCTTTTGTAAGGTTCAATATGGATTCTCATCCATTTCCATAAGTACCATATATAAAGTGTCGAAGGTTCTGCTGATGAGCGCAAGAGTCAGGGCAGCCGCGTTCGTGGCCGCCCCCCGCCGCCACGCCGCGGGAGCCGGAGCGCTCGCCGAACTAAATCAAATAATGACTAATCGATTCCTTCTTATATTGCACAGTAGGTACACGTCAAACGTTATTCCCTTTAATTTTTAATACCCATCTTCTTGTTTCTCCTGTTTGCATAAAATCGAATTCGTTATAGACAATACAGTGATTGATTCGTTTTATTAATGCTATAGCCTTTGATCGATGTTTATTAGTTCGGTAGTCGGAGTTTTGGGAATCATTAGATGAGTACGATGCCTTATGAAGAGTAATGGTGATCTCGGCTTGCGGTGCTTAACTTAATTCGAGATTTGACCGTTCGTTATTTATGATCGTCGATTCACTACAACTCCATTCATATTATTCAAGCGCTTGTCTATAATTAAGTTTAATTCGATTAATTGTATAACCGGAACTCGATTCGCGGTGCGTTTTACGATGCCCATATCGATGTTTTTTAACTCGTGTCTTATGCGCCCATGTTGTAAGAATGTCGTTTGATCATTATGCGAGATTCTTACACTGGGTTGTAAACAACGCGGAGATAAATTTAAACAATTATATCGAGAGTCGTTCGATACGGACTGTTCATTTCATTAGATGGCGTCTTTTCTACACCTACGCGGATGCGAGCCATATTGGATAGAACAAAGGCGATTATTTCATTTCTAACCGGTTATAAGTTTGCTATATTGCGTGATTGTAATCTTCTAACTTCAACATGAAATTTTCATTATTATAATTGGTTTGTGAATTAAATGATTTCGTTTTATATCGATTATATTTGCAACAGGCTTTTATTTAAAAGTATGGGTTACTACATGTAGATAATAAAAATATGTAGATCTAAACGGATTGTAGTAGTAACTATCAAACCCTTTAGACAAATATTTGTTCGCTTTGTGTAGACGGGCAAATCTGGCAGAGAAACAAATAGAATCCAACCTAAGTTAATCTTTAAAGTAAATTTCCCTTGTAACTGATATACATAAATTAGTAGAACGAAATTTCTGGATTTAGATTTATATTGCCAAAGACTAAATAAATAATCGATGGTTGACGTTCGTAGTTCCAATCTCATAAGGCATCTTCTCTGTGTATAAATCAGAGGCATAAGCATTTTGGTTGTTATTCAAAGTTCTCACATAATTTGTTTAAGGGTTGGATTGGTGCCTGATACGTAGTATTGACGCAAAAAATCACCTTCTACTTTAATTAATACATTATCAAATCGGTGAAAGGAGGTTAGCTAACCAAGCCAAAGCACAGATTTTGATAGGTAAGAATGAATTTTAATACACAAATGGATTTATTTTTGTTACTTGTGTAAGCAAACAAATTCTTTATTTCTTATTGTAGAAAATAATGTTACTATAAAATAAAATCAGGCTATCAAAGAACAATAAACTGTTCATAGTTGTAACAAATTTGAATTTAAAAACCAATATTTTACCACAACAAGCTCAGCATAACGAAATTTCTATGCATTTCATTATGAACGAATTGTACTATCGTTTGCTCACGTAGAATACTTAACATTTGAATATAAAAATGTTTATTCATCAAGCAATACGTTTGTTTTTCTTATGGCTTCATTTAGTGTACATTCGATGCGGTATAATTCTTTATAAAATGGCTTTGTTTGGGATCGTTACGTGTATTTACATTTTAAATTTTCAACTGATCAATATATTTTGACAATAATTATTACAAGTAATTATTTAGATCCATCGATTAACATTTTAAATCGATATTCTATGTTTGTTACCACTTGACGTTGGTCTATATGAATATGTTACTTGTAAAAATATTTAAAGTAGTTTTTGAAGTGAAAACTTCTTGAGTCACTTTAGACGATAATTGGCAGAGGAAAATCTTATAGTTTCGCGTTAACAATATGCTCAACATACAACAGTTTCGACGAACTTGTTTTAATTTATTGTTCTTATATTCAATTTTGAATTTTATATTTAAGACATAAGGGTTTATTTTTTGCTAATTATATATTTATTTTGAACTATTGACCTTCCCACCTGTTATGAGTTTTCACTTCTGCAAGCAGTCTTTACGATTGCCGGTGTTTTAGAGTTCCGTACCCAAAGGGTAAATCGGTATCCTATTACTAATCGGTCTGTAACCAGGCTGTATCTCAAATATCGTGATAGTCAGACAGTTGAAATTTTCACAGATGATGCTACCGCTATAACAAGCACTAAAAACAGAATAAAATAACTATTTAAGGGTGCTCCCATACAATAAACGTGATTTTTTATAGATAATGGTGCGGAACCCTTTATGCGTATATAATTCTCACGCATTGTTGAGCATTTAGGTGATTTTCTACAACTCATCGATAATTTAAGATGCAATTGCTATTTTTCTCTTTGTATCGTTTGTAAATATTCATAAATCATCTTTTAAAAATATACTCATTGTTCCTTTAGAAAAAACAATTTCTGTGTTTTACTTTATCGGCTCTAATAGAGGAATGGCATGGACCATAGTTGCCAACCGAATCAATCTCCTACGGTGAATAGGGATATCTATACGAGGAACTTAGTTATAGAACTACTGTACATTATCTGATATGAAGTGTGCAAGTTGCCCTAATGATCGCCGAACTTCGAAAGAAGATGGCATGATCGGAAGATTCTTGTGATGATCCGATGGGATGACAGGATAACCTGCTAGGCTAATCTTGATAGCAATGCTAGTACAACGTGGGCCATGGAAACAATTTTAGCGACTGCGGGACATAAAATCTATTTGATTGTATTCCATTTTAGAATCATTTAAATTTACACTTTAAGTTTATGGTAATAAAGTAGAAATTTATATAGAAAAAAGCTCTGTTTATAACATTGCTTCGAGAAGTGATGCGAATCAGCGATAGCGAGCTCGTACGGGAGTCAAGTACAAGTGACAAATAGTCAAGCTGTTCTGGAAAGGTCGGAGCCGCGCGACACATCGATGTTCTTATTTATCCAAGGCGATGACTTAATAATAGTGTTGTGCTAAAATAATCGATATTTCATACTATTATTTAATAGGACATGAGTCATTTTTGGATGTAATGTAATAAATTTAAGAATCATGTCTAAATACATTGTATTTATCAATGCAGTAAGTACCTATTTGTACTAATTTAATACACTAATAATATTTTAGGTGTTTTAATAAATATATAAATTTCAATCGTTAAAACATCGATAACCTTTTGGTTGCAGCAAATGAAGTTGCACATCTCTTCATTTTATAGATTCATATCTTTTAAATGTATGCATTCAGCAGCACATAATTCAGGATTACAAATTGGTTGTTTTAGGCACAGACAAGAAATGTATTGGCGCGATTTCAACTTAAAAGGGTGGCGATAAATATATAAAAATCTGATGAGCCATTGCGAAATGGAAGGTCGTTGTTGTTCTTTTATGTCGCGACATTTTTCTCGTTTGCCTGACAAAGGACGTAGAATTTAAATTCGCTTTTGAATACAGACGTTGTTGGATTATTGTTTATTTTAGTCTTTTGTACGATCGTGTTTGTTTGGCAAATGAATGATTTAAGTCCTGATTAACATTTAATTTATGAGCAGGTTGTAAGTGGCAATATTACCTTATTGCTCGAGCTTGCATTGAATTAATGAAGTGTTAACTTTAGATATAATAATTAACTAAAAACTAACCTAACCTAACACCGGTTAGTTTTATTTTTTGGATCAATCAAACAAAGCGTATGCCGCCGCACAAGTCTGAACATTCGCATAAACAAATATGTGTAGTGTATGTCCGAATAAAAAAAGGCAACGTGTGAACAATTCTAGTTTTTCCGATCACTTACTAGAAGTTACAAATTACACACACACACACTTACAAATTAGTGACGTAAAATAAATCAGTGACTCGTCTCCCTCCTTCGATAAACGAACAACAACGCCTTAAAGTCTCTTTAATTAATTATAATGTTAGTTTTCGCAATAAAAAATAATAATCTATTAATTCCAGTATTAGATTAAATAAAAACATGTCGACGGAAACACGCCATAAATTTTATTAACATTTTATCTTTCTAGTTTTCAGCCAATGGTAGGGGCTATATTATACTTGTGTGTATTGGTTATATAACATTGAATGCAAAGCAAGCTACGCTACTTCTTACAATTTATGCACAAATACTATTCACTGCTTGTCACTAGGTTCTTGGCGATAGTAACTGGTTTTTGAGTTTTAAAGTGTTTTGCAGGTGACAGTTTGAAACATGAGTAAAACCTATTTGTTAATAAGACCGGTAGACGTTGGCCTATCTGCAGCGGATTCCGTAAACTTTTTCGATTTTCGAATATCTATTACAACCTTTGTGTTTATACGTCTAATAAACAAAAACTGAATGATATCGGCATCGTCATCCAAATTTGATTGTGAATCTAAAGTGACTAGAGACTAATTCAAACAAACCCGAACCACCGAAGCATACCTTTCTCAATTCTTGTCACAGCGTCCACTTTTAATCCTATTACTCAACTTCTCGCCTAAAATGCTTCCTAACGATCGTCTAGAAGGTTATTGTGCACTTACGTGTGACAACAATTCACACACAAGTTTTGTTTTTGTTACTTTTTAAAAAGTTAAGTGCCTTGTCAAATAATTTGAATGTGTTAGAAAGATCAGCGCAAATTATGTTTCATAAATTTGTGTGATAAAACTTATCAAATCACTTAAAATTGTATAAAACATTAACAGGTGTTAATGTAATAAATTGAAATATACAATATATGAGAATTTATAACAAGAATTTAAAGTAAAAGTGCTAGAATGTAAAACTTGTAGGCGTCCGGTCAAAGTTGAGCGTTTGAACTCGGTTGACCCCGTGGACTCGTCTCCAACGGTCAATGTAAAAGTCACGCACGTTTTACGAAAGTGACATTACTAAAAACACATGAGGAATTTCAAACAAAACGGACTTTATTTTAATGAATCTATTTCCAACAATATCGACAATAGTTTTGATTGTACATATAATTTATACAATTATTATTATTTTTTCACTTTTTTCTTTCTTTTTAATACAATATACTCTTTTATCTGGTAATTCCATTATCTAGTTATTACAAAACTTTTAATTTATTATCGAGAATAACACGAATGATGAGAGTTGATTTTTTTTCCTTTAGTTGTATTTGAAATATTTAAAAATGATTGAAATCAGACATTATGCGATTCGAATCCACCATTCACCTTTTGTCTTTGACATTGCTCAAGTTAGTAATGATAATGTTTCTCAGGCAAAAATATTTTCATAATTTGATTTAAAAAAAAAACAACAATTTTGATTGTTTTTTTACACGATGTATTGATTAGACAAGTAAGACAATGGTTAAATCGAAAAAGGTTTCAATAGTACCAGTGCTATTCAGACTTCCATCAATATTGCTAATGAAACTTGGTCTATCGCCACTACTAAAAATATATTGGTGGGATTGTCTTTCTTCCACTTCACTATATCAAATATCTTTACGAATTTGTCGCGCAATAATAAAGAATGATTTAAGTTTATTTTCAAATAGAATATTAACCAGGTGAAGACAACAAACGAGTTAGCTATACGCACACATCGGCGGGTATTCATAAGGGATATTCATATGGGGCGGCGGTAATGAGTGGCGGCTTGTGATTCCCGTAATGTATGCACGTTATTTAGCTGGCCGGCGACGGCAGCCGCGGGCGCGGACGCTAAATTAAAAACACGTCAAATGTTAAATTGGACCGAGACATCTATTAAGGCTGCTTAGGCTGTGTCTACATTTGAGTTTGATATAATTAAAATGACCACGCTTTTCCCTTGTCTCTTTAGAACTTTTATCATAAGAAACTTCAAAAGACAACCAATATATCGTCAAAAATAACTAGTAAACGGTACTAGCCAAAAATGACTTATTTTTAACCATTCCCAACCAAATTTAAGCTTGGTTCACGACAATAGTCAAATGGCGTATTCGAACCCATGACCATGTTGTGCATGTTTCACAGTCCGTGCCATTAACCATTAGGCAGGTCGTAAACTATTAACATTTAGATGTTTCGTGATAGTGGCCTAAAAAAGGCCGATATAAGGAGCACCCATAACCGACGAGCATGTGTGCGTAGATGTATGAATGTAGAAGAAGCGAGAGAGGTGTGCCAGGATCGCGCCAAATGGAAATCCATGATCTCTGCCTACCCCTCTGGGTTACGTGCGTGAGCGCATATTTATATTACATTGCCCCACTTAAGAAAGAAATCTAATATATGATAAAGGAACATCTGTGTTAAATCCTATCTTACATCAGTGCTATGAATATGTGAAGCTTTGTGTGACCGCGCCCTATTCACCAACTAGAGGTATCAAGAAACAAGAGCTTGAAGGCTTTTACTTAATTCAGAAGCACAGCGGGTGTTCCCGAAACCATTCGGCCGACACCGTGAAATATGGCGCGGCCACGCGGCGCGGCTCGTCCCCGCAGGCTGCGTCCGCGTGATTCGAATTCTTACAGCCCCTTCTCTAAACGCGAACCCTTTTATACTATAGCCTAAATTAGATGGCTCGTTTTCTTCATCTCTTATTTGCTGTCCATTATGCAATCAATATGAAATATTTTTTTGGTCTTTTGTTTCTAAAATAGGGATATGATAGACAAACAAATGGATTTGTGTATAAAATCATGAACGGTCGATGATTGGGACAAGATTACTTATTATTGATGATAAGGATGAGATAAGAGCAGTTTTAGACGACTGGAGTTAGATATATGTACCTATATTTCTCCAAATTGCTAAGTACGTAATATACATATACGAGACGTAACACCATTAATAGCTTAGTAAGTGAACGTCGGAGATACTACTACCGGAGCAGATGGATTGTCGTTCATTAATATTTGCGCCAAGGGAACAACGTCGGTTGTTTTACACACAGCCTTGTTGTGTTCCTTCCTTACAAACTGCATTAAACATTAATAGCTATTCGACCTAGCAATAGCTATTAATGTTAGTTTAAGAAAGTGTAAAGATATGAGACCGCAACAACCGGGTACTGTGAAACCTTGTATCGTTCAATTAACTTGGAAAAAAGGTTCAACAAAATCATAGATAAATGAAAAATCGTAGATGAATATGATAAAAATTATCTATGACTTTCTTTTTCAAAAATAACAGATAATGATTTTATTGCAACCCTTGCTTTTTGGGTAAAATCTCGTTGGAGGTTACTAAACACGTTAACAAACTTGCCATTCGGTTATGCCTAGTATACCTACATTAGGTACATATACTGATATACCACCTTTCTATGGCATTCCTAAACGCAACCTACCCATCAGCAGTCGAAACTTGGGCGACCCACATGAGTCATGATGACAGACCTATCCGCCAGAACTCCGTAGCTGGCCGTTCCCAGTCAATAGACACCTGCAACCTTGACTAGTTCGCCGTCCATCCTGTACTTTTCCGACATCCGTTCTATCGGCAATATGTCCCGTCCAAAATAGAAACAATATATAAGTATAAGAAAACAAATAGAGGTAGATTAAATTAGTTCGGATTCGCAGTAAGCGTTCGCCGTTTGAGCATAACGACCGTGACGGTGCCTTTTGTCGGCGTTCACAGCTAAATGCAATTTCCATCGACCAAAAAATACATTTATCATCGGTTCAAGTGACGTTTAGAAGTAGCAAAAACAAATCGAAGAAGCTTTTTACGGTGTAAAAGCTCATTTAAAATTTATAACTCCCCGAAAAGTTAATTAAGTTTTAATGGAATTCAAAACGGGAGTGGATTTGGTAGCCAAAAATAGGCGGAGATGTTATAAAATATAATTATTTTTGGTGGTTAATGGTTTTGTTTTTATGCCGCCCTGTCTGCTTCTAAGTTTGAAATGTAAACAATTTGTTCATTTTCCCCTGTCCATTGAATATTCTACTACTTTAGTGAGTGATTAATTTATACACGTTTTTAGTGCTGATTTCTGTATCTTATATGTTAATTAATATTAAAAGATATTATCAATATACTTGATAGATACCTCTACCATGATGATAACTAGAAATCTACATTACTTATAAGGAAATGAGATCTAGACACGTTAGGTTTTCTGAAAAAATTGAAAAGGATTTTGAGGACGACAGCTAGTTTGCGATACAGATTAAAGTCGCCATAATTTTATGATTAAATTTTCTTCAGACTTTACAAATGACATTAGATTACTTTAGTACGTTATTACTACTACTACTTGATTATCTGGAAAATAAAGCTTATATTTGGTAATTATTTATTAGTACTTATTACAAAAATATCATTTGATACGCAAACGTCATTCCCCAAATAAGACATCCCGTGCAACAGTAAATTGTCTTGTCACGCATACTTAAATCACCAGGATCTTCAGTCCCTGTCCCAGTCTTATTGCCGTGAAATTATATAATATTAGAGGTTATAATTTATATAAACTACTAGTGGACCGCCCCGGCTTCGCACGGCACGCCGTAGCACTATAAAAGTCGAGATAAAACTATGCTATCTTTTAAGTTAGATCGAACTGCACATGGTGTGCGAATTTTATTATAATCGGTTAAGTGGTTTAGAAGTCCATTGAGGACAAACATTGTGACACGAGATTTATATAT
>JWHW01020893.1:459484-471870 GCA_000931545.1 Papilio glaucus
AACATCGTGACCGTACTTTCGGGTGGCAATTGCGCCTTATGCAATATGAATCCAGAAAAATGGAATATTGTTAATATTTTATTCACGGCTGGGGCTCAACAGGTAAGCATGAATAAATTCCCCGAGCGATGACAAAGCCCGCTCACAGCCGGAGTGCGTTTTTCATAAAGTGTCGGTCCGGTTAAACATTTTTTATTTGACCATTTGCTACCAACTGCGTTTTATGAAAAATGGATCGTAACATCGTACCCTTTTCTCGAGAGTTTTTATTTTTTCGGAATAAATCATGTCATTAAATTTTAATAGTCACCGTAAAGCGAGCTGGGTTAGTTAGGGCTTTTGTTGCGGCGTGATTTCGACGATCCTTTGACTCGATTGTTACTATTTAGATGTCTATTGTGTCCGCCGGATGCTTAGCTCGAGTAAATGCCGACATAATTTCATTAATCGACTGCTTTGTACGAATTAAGATTTAATTGAGTCAAGCCGACTTTTATCGGGCATTGTTGTTTGAATACCTTTCAAAGAATAATGCGTGGAATGTGAGTTATGCTCCGCGCGACTTAATGATGAACACATGTTTTTTGGGCATCGCGTGCTCCGTGTCTCGCTTTATTTTCTTTTACTTTTTTATGGAGTCACGTAGACACGTTCGCCGTAGATATATTGTTTAGTAATTACACTCTTTTCAGACTTTTACCACTTTTACGCCTTTAATCAAACAAGGCGTAAACTTTTAGTTTTTGCTGCGTATGAATTACTTAATCTATTATAGTTTCATTTGTGATATTATTAGAGTAATAGATATTAAATAGTAAATTACTATATTAAATGTTCAAATATCTAAAAAATATTTATATAAAGTAAAACATCAGTTCAGCCCAGATTCTACAATATATCTGCATCTTATTAGATTAGATTCATAAAGTATATATGTCCTACCATCACAAACAAATTGCTCACTTTTAAAAATAACTCTTCGGCAAATCGCACTATCATAATGCTCTAAGTAAAAGATTTTGTTCGGTATCGATTCTTTTTTCCTTGATACTAAAAAGGCACGGGGCGGGATCGCCTCGGGCGAGGCATGTGTGCGGCGCGGGGCGGGCGGTGAGGGACGGGCGGGCGGCCGCGCGGGCGAAGGGCAGAGGTCATGCAAGCCTGCACGGGTTAGTGACGTACCTGATTCGGTGCCGTACCGGTTTTTATTTAATTTGGTATAACAATTTTGTAAAATTGTAGTTTTCAAGTGGTATAGAAAAAGCATCACAATTCTGGAATTTCCAGAAGGACTATAATAGGTTTCCTTCATTCTTTGACCCATTTGGTATTGTAAAAGCTGTTTCTAACTGTGAAATAATTACTGAATATAATAAATTTCTGTTTATAATATTAGTATGGATAATTGAAACTGAAATCGCTGATATATAGAAAGACAAACCAGGCGATCTCCTGAACTGAATACCTATTCAAAAGTATCAATTTATGTATTTAAGTATTATTATATACTCAATTGCATACCACAATATACATATAAAGATAGGTAGGTACATTTTACAACAAGAAATGTCAAGGAGGAAATAAAAGAGACCTAAGAAGATAAGACATAAACAAGAATATTAAATTATTGAGTAATGTCTAATTGATCAATACTAATCTTACCGATAGCCGATTTCCTTAGTCCTTAGTAGTAGGTATATTATTTTGTCCGTAATTATTCCATGTAGTTATTATAGCATTAATATCAAAAATTCTTAAATGGTATTAATATCAAGAATGTTTAATTGAATAGACTAATTATATGGCTGGTCAACACCATTTAATTCCGATCCGGTAATAAAGTAACGGTCCTTGCCGAGGTTCCCCAAAAAGCTATCGAGCTTAGATACCCTTAAATGAGGTTTAGGCTAAGTGCCCTCCGCGCTCTGGAGTCCGGTGAAACTGTAGATGTCCGTCCTCGGCAAACAGTGACAAATCAGCCACAAAAAGATTAAATTAATTCAAGAACTAATCTACCATACTATTTATGTGAATCTACGTGTATTGTCTATTCTATTAAAATTCAAAAATATAAACATACATACATGACCAATCTGAAACTATATACGTATATTGTAAGGCAATCATTATTAAAAATAATTTACAAAAACCAAATTATTGATCGAAATTTGACCAGAGAATTCATAATTAGAAAAATTAGACTAACCATACCATCTTCGCATATACTAGTACTTGTACTAATAACATTTTTCTGTTATTTAATTTAAAGAAACGACTAAAGTATTGATATAAGAAGATCTAAAAAAGAATTTAAAATATCCACTGCCTTAACATTATTTTTGAGTTAAAGTATAATTTAAAATTCGTAAAAAAATATTTGTAACCACAAGCCATTGGGATTTGGTTTGTGGATTTTAAATTGCGGTTATTTATCGGTTTAAATAGAATTAACCTTATTTCATTCGGACCTACATCGACGTATCGTTTATTTATTCACGGTGTAAAATTTCAATGCATCACTGAATGAGCAGCGGAAGGGAAAATAAAACGAGTGAGAGGGCAACACCGATGTAATCTCGATGCCGGATCGATCAATGCGGCCCGATGCAGATGGACGGCTGTATGCAAATAAGATCGGGCCGGGGAAAACAATGAAGGTGCTTGCAACACTGATAACACATTCAGATTCGGTGTTTTACATATTATAATGAATCAGTTCTCTTCTTTCACAGGATGTGTACACCTGACAGGGTTTGGTACGTATTTAATACCAATTTTCAATGTAAGCTTTATAACGAACGATTGTGGTTTCGATTCCTAAATAATTTTGGTTTCGGTTCGGCCATTATTCTATGTATTAAGCCTGGTTTCGGTTTAATATCTAGAACAATCGCTTTCTTCGTATGTTATGTATCATATTTCGGACTTTATAAAAAGCGTACGGCGATTACGTAAGCTGGGTGTGACGCAATGGGAAGGTTCCTGCTACCCATCGGTACAAAATTAGGTCCCGTTACGTCCCAAACCGAGCCAACCTATTCAAGAAACAGCTGGTGCTTATCCGAACGGTTCTGGACGTACCGGGTCCGGTTTAGCAAGTGATTTTCTCTTCATTCGTACCAATGAATCTCGTTATAAGCTTAAGAAAAAAAATTAAAATGGTATTTATTTAAAATTCAAGCTTATTTCACAACAGCTTTTAAGTACTCCCGGTTAAAGTTAGGAAACGTACAAGTTGCGTAACTCCGCTTTCGGCAGCTGTCGAAGTGGTCGTAAATGTTCGTCTCAAATAGATATAATACTTTTTATATTTTACACTTATGGGATATGCGGTTAACTTGATAAGTTGCTTGAATACGAATAGTTATATTTTTATTTATCTAATGATTTATTTTGTTGTGACCGGTTATGAGTATACTAAGTACATTATTACAAAAAAGTGTCCCCTTAGTTGCTTACTTTTGCTATATACTTTTCTATATTTATATAGGTAATATTTGAAATAAAAAATAAACAAATGAACTATACGGGTAGGCAGACATTATTAATATCTTAAATTCACAGTAAAAATGACGCATTATTAAATAGATATACATTTTCACACTTGAGTAGTGGTGCCTGCCTGTAAAATTGCTTAAGCCATTATAAAGTAAGGGCATAACTACATAAATTATTAAGTATCAATATTTAAAACCTATTTTTTATATGGATCTGCATATCTTTTTTTCAAAAATTTATTATTTAGCAATCGTTTTGAGCTAAAATTAATTCTCATGAGCTATAAAATCTGACGTGCGCATAACCCAAAGATATTCAAAGCTTTGCTTTCATCGTAATTCGCGTTCTAACTAGATCACTAGATGGCGTTCACAAATATGCGCTCGCGGCGAAACGCAACGAGCTGTCGACGTGGCCGACGACTGCCGCCGCGGGCTATGCGCACAACTAAGCAAATGGAATTTTAAAAGTTCAACAATATATTAATAGGATTACATTGACAAGAGATACAACCACTTTTTCTGACATTATTGTAGGATAAACAATGCTAACAGGTTTTTACTGATATTTCGTTCTTCCTTCGGCTAATCACCAACTTTTCGTTGTTGATATATCCCACCGTCAAACTAGCTATTATATAGATAGACTGGCAACGCACATGTAACTCTTGCAGGTTACGGATAATAATGTAATTTTATTTGATAAAAATACCCATATGACAATTTGAAGACGTTCATTGACCTAGGGAACTAGGGCATTAATTAAATTGCTAATTGTTATTCAATTTCTACCAAGTCACCTAGCACTGATTCCGGTCGCGTCCTATTTCCTAATCTTTAAACTTTTCATCAGACACAAAGTAAGAGCTAAGTAAAGTATGAATCAAAGTGATGATTCAGTTAGCTAGTGACATGTAAGTGATGGCAAAAAAGTGTATTACTAGGCGATCTTGTCCTGAAACTGATAGGAGAATTGGGGTTAAATATTTAACTAACTACCATTGATACTTTTAAAGATTTATATCATCAAGTGATAACACTCGGAACAAAAAAATATGAAAAGCATTAAAGTCAAAAGTAAGTTATACCTAGTATTCTGTAAGTCTAACACCTTTAAGGTAATGTAAGAATCAGGCATCTTTACCAAAAAAATATTATAACTAAGATTAGTATAACTTTAAATATGATAAATAAAAACAAAATTACACTTATCCCCATTTGCGAGTGCAGCCTCGAGCTTTGTAATAGCTTTACAATGGCGCAGTTTGTCGATCGTTTGACTCCGGCTACGACCCCTGACTTATTTGCCGCCGGTTCACACCGAAATATGGACCATCCTGACTTATATGGCGCTGACAATTTATAATTTATTGTACTGTTGGCTGTGCCGTTATTGTGATGGGCTCATTCGATTTGTGTCTTTACCCGTTGTTATTAGATTAACGGCCGAAAGCTTTTAACAATAAACTCTTACGACCAATAAGGATGTTTTCTGGACATGTCAACACAAACCATTTGTACATAGACAAAGTAAAATATATCTATTTCATATAGTTTTTTCGTAATAGATGGGAAGTCATTATCGCTGCTTACTGATATTGATTGCACTTAAAGATACATTGTTAACTTTTATGTATGGACTAGAACATTGTAAGTTGATTAAGAGTGTTTACACTGTGAACATCCTGGTAACTTTTTTTACAAAAAAACTTTTTGATAATTGCACCTGTGGTCAAGCTTGACAACAATATTCAGTTTAAGCCCACGATGTTTAGTAGTGCGTACCTTAAACGCGATCTGCGTTTAATCAATTTATTCAGTCTGCGGCAAAATAGTCTTTAATAATATTATGAATAAATATCTGCACCACAAATCTAGTAAGAATTAACATCTTAATTTGTTTGACCTCTGGAACATAAGCATACCAAAAGTACCGACTCCAAATTATTGCTTACCACATGTCGGCCTAAAAAAAGGAAAAGGTCTAAGAGCACGGCGCGCAAAGTTACAGGGCAGAAGGGCGATAAATTCCAATCAGGGCCCGAGTGCGATGCGCAAGGGCACTGGGTCGCGCCGGGTCACTTAAGGCGAAGCGCTTCAAAAGAAAATTATAGACGACCACAAATTTATGTGAATGATGTTAAATACTATCTATATTAATATTATACACAGGAAAGATTTTATTGTTTGTTTGCATTGAATAGGCTCCGAAATTACTGAACCGATTTGAAAAATTCTTTCACTGTTGGGAAGCTACACTATCCCCGGTTGACATAAGCCATATTATATTTGCAAAAAAAAATTAGGGATCCTTACTAAAACTTCAATAAAGTAACCCAAGGTGTAACAAAATTACCTAAAATATTCTTAACTTTGAAATATGGTCAAATATAACACATTTGATTGAAGTTAAAAGATTTTTTTTTAGTGCTACCCGTGCGAAGTGGGGCGGATCGCTAGTAAACTATAAATTAAAAGCATCCGCATAAAGCAAATGAGTATCACATGCGCTGTCTACCTTTAAACAAGAGAAGAAAATGGAAAGAAAATATTTTCTCCTTTGCATCCCACACAGGAAAAAAGATCTCTTCCATTTTCTATTTATCATCAACCCATCCAATCCTCTTCCCATTGTAATCCTATCCTTATTCGGAAACAATGAGTAAGGAAGAAGAGGACCAAAATTGAGCCTTCGGAACCTCGCGCATCGGCTGGGACGCAGAAGCATACTTCTACTTTACACCTGTCTTCTGTGAGGTCGTGGTATTTCACCAGTCGAGCCGGCCAACTCGTGTAGCAGATGTTGTTATTGCAGGCTCTACCATTGTTAAACTTAGTAGTTGGTAGCAAATAAGAGTAAGACTGAGTATTCAATTAAAACTGTAGCTTAATCATCGAAGATATTTTAAGCGAAATTACGGAACCATGTTTGTGAAGTTAGTAATTTTAAAAATAATTAATTAGTATTTATATGCATTAGACAAATAAAATATAAAAATGAAAAAAGAGAATAAAAATCTATAAATAAAATTAGCCATTTCCTCAAAATATCAAGCCAAGCCTAGCGATGACCAATACTAAAGAAATCGGTGTTAATAATTCTATATTCCTAAAAATTATTGCTAAGGCATTTACACATTAGCCGTAGGAATTGCAGCGTTTCACCGCCGCCGCTGCGCCATGTACGGTTGGTATACTATTTAATATGCGATTTATCCTTCGCCTTAAGATTTTAAAAGCTCGGATCATACTGTTTATAGTCAGTCTGAGAATGTATGTTACACATGTTCACGACGGAGGTCTGAAATGTACGTTTGCACAATTTGAACATCCCGTCCCGAATAATGTGCCATCGATAACACAAAACTGACATAATCTGACAGTACGATACACTGATTGATTTTTGATGTTCAAACCTATATAAATGCCTTCATAAATTACTCCACTTTTTAGTATGGGTAACATCAATAGATATTATAAATCTTACTTACCTGTTGTTGCTATGCGTGATAGATACAAAAGATATCTAGATACCCCTAATGCACGTGAAATCTGTGGATGTTTCTCTTGAACCAAGTTTTGTAAAATTGTTCTAACACAACTGAGAAAAAATCGACCAAGATTGGATTCATTTAATGTAAAGTACAATAATATTTCATATTGACATGGGCCTAGGAAACTTGCTAACTAATGAAACTTGAAATTCGTTGATAAAACCATTTTTAATGCAGTATTATTCTAAATATATCGTGAAGCTTGGTATATTAATGATAATTAGCTTTTAATAATTATCATTAATATACGAAGCGTTATTAGATATGTATGTATATTAACAATTTGTGTCGCATTTTCCTAAAAAAAATTGACAGTATAGACAGTATACTACACTTCTATTACACGCTTCTTTGACAACATTTATTTGCAGTAAATTCAAATTTAACTAATTGTATACATAAGACACATTGCAATAATGAAGTTTACAGGGAGTAAATATTAAAATATTAGCTTTAAAATGAAGTCGATATTAGATTTGGTCCTAATACGTATATAATCACATGTTGCCGGTATTTGGTTGTCGGAACAATAAAGCGATGCCATGGGAGTTCAGCGCTCTAATCGCGGAGAAACGTGAAAAAATACACCCACAAAGCGCGTGCGCACCGCGGCCGGTTACAAAAAAGAATCGATTATTTTTGTACAATAATCATATAGAGATGCATTAACCAGATTTTTTAACAAAAAAAATTAAAGATGGAAAATATGGATCCTTTAATTTATGTGTTATAACAATAAAACGTGACTAGGTAAAATAGTTATAGCTAATATTATTGTTTTAGCACTATTTTCAATACTTGTCAAAACAATTACTCGATTATTCAAGATACGCCTATTTCATTTAATTTTAGGTCAGTCCGACTTTTCGCAAGCGAAAGTTCCTCACTCCTAAAATCTATCCTATCTACCTACACACAGGTTTATTCATACTACATGTTACATGGAGTCGGCCAACGCATTTATCTGATCATATGTATGTCTAGAGGCATCGGTTGTCATTTTAGGTCAATGGAACCGATTTTGTCTTTCTTCCAATAAAAAGTTTTAAATGGAACTTGATGTTAAAAGATATTAACGATTTAACAATAGGATAAAAGAAACATGTACCATTAGTTTATTCTCTGTCTTGGTTCTATATAAATATGGAGTGAATCTTTTACAAAATTCTTATCTGCGCTGTATAATGGGTTTGGGATATTAAAACTGTATGTATTTTTTTTTCGTTTTAATAAACAGCTCTATATAATTCCGTAGTAAGATAAACGCGTGGCTCCAAAGGCGATGCATTGCGACAGGAATGCGCTTGGCCAAAATCGTTACTTTTTGTGTGTTCCCACGCCAATCACTATCGTCTTGTGTAATATTTATAATAAATTTTAACATAACCCTTATAGAACAGACAATATCTAATTAATCTGTGTTTATATATTAAGAAATACATAAAATATCTTCAATTCACAAGCCTGTAACTTGTGTTCCTGTACGTAGCCCTTTCTCCGAAGCATTCATTTATTATAAATTAATAAATAATCAGTAAGTTGCATTTTTTATAGAAGCAGGTGGCAAAAGAGCAAGCAGATCACGTGACCGCCACCCAGAAGCATTTGCGAATATCTATGAATTGCAAATGCGTTGCCTACATTTAATGGACAGAGATCCACATCCTTGCCCGTCAAATTCTCTTCCGCTTCCCATCCTATCCTAATAAGAAGGGATGAGTAGGACACTCATCGGACGAAACTAATACGCCGAAAATATTAGGTCGTGGTATTACACCCATCGAGCCGGCTCATTTGTGCAACAGATGTTGTTGTTGCAGACTCTACAACTGTTAAATAAATCAAATCTACCTTTTAATATACACTCATATATTTTATTTACGAGAACAGAAGTAATTTGTTGCTATATACTTTAATTTAGCAATGTTATAACGCCTTTTAGAATTGGAATATAGTAATATCACAATGTTAAGATAAATAATCTTCGCTAACAAAAAAGCAACAACAAGAGTAGCAATAAAATAAAATATAGCCTGACCTAATGACAGTACACTGCAGAGGAAAAATGATATTGATTGTAGGATAATCGCGACCATTAAAATAGCCCGTCTGATTGAAGTTCTCATGGTACGCTTGTGAGAAAAACGCTTGCCTGGTAGCGATTGAAGCCGATTATAAATGGACAAAATTATATGCAACGAACACAGCTACATGCCACACGGAAAAGGTTGCATTTCAAATGCTTAGACGTCTTTTTGCAATTAAATTATTTTACATGTGACTCCAAACTTTAGTATTGACAAAACTCAAAGATCTAGCTTGTAATGTTATATTTAAAGGCAGATAAATGAGATATATAGTTTTTAATTTCGGCAAATATGTTAATGATATATAAATTACCAGTCCTAATATTTTTTATGTAATAAACGTGTAGCTCCCTCATTGATATGTTACCATAAAAATAATTATCTATAACCCTAGGTGAGCGACGAATCACGAAGTGACGCGGCAGGATACTGTGATATAAGGTACGACTGATTATGGCGGCAACGTAGGACACAAATACATACCACTACTAGTACTACTTTTCGTGTCGCGTCGCTTTACCGCATTCGTCGGGTATCTAGGACAATAAAAAACAGAAGAGTTGCAGATAAGCCTTTATGTATGGAATGGGAATAATAGGAGATTCCTTATTCACTCCGCTTCCAGTGATGGATCAAAAGGTGACATGACTTGTAGTAGTTTACCTACCCATAGCACTACAGACATCACCACACACCATAACACTGCCACTCACTTTCGTAACATCAATTTATCTTTCTCAATGTCGATTTATATCTCAGTTTCACCCACATCGTCCTCTGGTTGTTTTCCTTTACAGAGCGCTTTGTAGTCCCATCGTTCAAACACTTCACACGTCTACGTCTAAAAACAAAACTAAAAACCACTTTTAAAGATTATTCTGTCTCTATAAACAATAATAAGCCATGTACTTTATTCCAAACAATGCGAAATAAATCACTTTACATTTTAATGCAGATCACTACACAGCCGCATCGCGTGTTCAAGAATAATTCTTATTTCTCGTAAAATTCACGTGTCTCCTTTTATCATATAAATTGAATAAATATTTAGCGGCCAGTGTTTCATACGCCACAGCTAATATCTTTGAAGTGTTATTTTTAAATAGCCCGTGGGCAGCCGTCACTTATTCTGGGGAAAAGTTTGCGTGTTGCGAACACGGTAGCGTTCGTAGCACGCGATCTAAGTACATTGATTTAAACACTGCCTTCATTGACTAATGACGTTTATTATGGCAATCAATTTATTGATACCTTCGATTGAGATATCCTTAAGGCTCGGACGAGAGTAGCCGATGTTAATCGTTTGAAGACACGCGATCTCCGATGGTGTACACGAAAGTACCTTTTTTTGCTTCGTAATTTATGTTAGAATATATGAACGACATAGATTTAACGTCATATTTAAATATTTTATTTTGATAACATTCTTTGATATTATATTTATTCCCATCCTTTCCTAATATGAGTAGGATGGGAAAGTGAAGAGGATTGGACAGGGAAGGAATGAATACGAAAAGGAAATATCCGTTTTCTACCATCTCCACCTGTGTCCATTAAATTTAGACAACGTATCTACAACCCATAACTTGTTACAGTGTAACGATCACTTGATATCTGATGAACCGCTTCCTTGTTTCCAACCTTCTCCTAAAAAAATATTTACGAAAAAAAAAATTGGTGGCGTGTAACGGATGGTTATCTTTGGTTAGCTTTTGCTCCTATATCATTAGACACTTAAAGGAACGGATGAAAAGAGATTGCATTCGACAGAAATACGAATGTTGAGATGGATGTGTGGAATCATACGAACGGATAAGGTACGAACGGAGTACATTAGAGGAAGCCTGAAGTAGCACCGATAGTGAAAAAGTTAAGAAGCAAACGGTTAGCATGTTAGGGCATGTTATGAGGAAATACGGAATGAATACGGAAGAATGGCATGTGACAAAGAGAGTTTTAGATATGAATGTAAAGGGATAATATGTCGGTAGGGGTTGGCCTAAGTAAAGATGGATGGATTGTGTGAAAGGAGACATGATTAGGAAGGGTGTGCTGACTGAAATGATGCATAATAGACCGACGTGGAAGTCATAATTTACCTCATAATAAACCCGATTTGCAGTTTCCTCATTTGAAACATCAATCAACGAGAATGAAAGCTTATTATTTATATATTTTCACATTCACATCATTCACTCCATTTCTTAAACAAATTTCCATTCACCTACCTGGCAGGTGTTAGACTCATGGTACTCGTGCAGAACCAATCAGGATAAAAATATTTTATCGTACATAACTTCCCGGAAATTAATCGGTACGATTCGATCGAAATCAGATGCAGGTTTCGGATTAATAAATGAAAATTATTTAACTCAACCTTTGCTCTCTGTACCCATGCATAATCTTAAGTGTAAAAAGTTTTATTCCAGTTTGTGCGTAAACCAAATAAAACGTAATATTTTATGGGTTTTTACGATTATTTAGATTCGATTACGTATTTAAGTGATATTGCTATATTCGAGCTTATTTTGAACTGTTTATTTTTTATTTTTAGGGAATCCTTCTCTACTCTATCTATTAATTAAATTACGTTAAAATATTGAATACTAACTAGCTGTTTTCTTTTAATATCGCACGCTTATAACTAAAATATATTCTGCGTAGTAACGCTTATAGAAAATAATAAAAATATCTATATAACGGGATTTATTAATTTTGAAAAAGTTATTAAAATCTGTTCTAAGATTTCAGACTTTATCGATTACAAGCAAACAAATCGTATATAACGATTAATCGTATAAAATATAGAAGTATATAAAATAAATAGTTATTTTTTATGTGCATGCAACTAGTTCGAGTGAGTAACTGGCAATTTGAATTTAGATCACGCCGCCCGCCCTCTACCGACACGCCTCGGCACCGCGAGCTATCAGATCGGCCTTATGTAACTGATTATGCACTTTTCCACTCGCATGTACCGCTGCGATGACTTCCAATAGATAATTCATTTACATAGGCACTGGCTGATAGTATTAAAAAGCTGTTTGGTGAAGAGAATATAAAACACTAGTAGTAAAGTCAAGATAAAAATATTTTGATAATACTTAGTAGATTTCTGTTTTATTATTTAATAGATATCTATTAATAAAATATTTCACTTTATTCAATTTCAAATTTTATATTTACGCCACTAGAATTTTAAAAAACTTTGTTCTAAACTATTCCAATTAAGTTTAAGTTTGTGCTAG
>JWHW01020933.1:18019-36201 GCA_000931545.1 Papilio glaucus
TTGATTAATTCTAATGGGCGTTCATCTTAAACCTCCACGAATAATCTGAACATCGCCGCGTCGAATTTATTTCAAACTATGTCAAATATTTAAATGTCTAAAATTATAAAACTACATGTGCGCTTCTGACGCATTTCTCCTTTTATCCACTTATCCACGCTTATAACGTTGGTTGCAATAATTTGTACACATTATGCGGTTATCCGGAACGCGGCCAGCTGTCCAGTCGGTCGCAATCAAAAATATGTATGAAATAATATCGTTGTTAATGGATAATAACCTACTCATAAGTAAAACTTCTGCAAGATGGCGCTATGCTTGGTTTTTGTTAATGTTATTATTGATTGATGCTTGTATGTAACGGAATTTTTAAATGTGATTATGAACATCTTCAACTTGAAACTCCACACATTTAATACAGCAATACCACATATACAGGACTGATAATATGCAATAATTAAAATAGTTTGTCTCATTATCTTTGGAGTTGCGGTTTTAAAGATTGAGAATAACGCCATCTGTAGTACAGTTTTCACTCGTTGCACACTGGATCATAAATCGTAGTAGCATGTTTATCAAACCGTTCAGATCGCCGACGAACTTGCGTGATGATCTTAGTACGCATACCGTGGGTTTCCACTGGCGTAAAATCAAGTCGCGATACAAAGTTTCTCTTTGTGTATCGATCTACGTTCGCATTGTCATTTCATAAGTTGTCACACATTTGGACATCGAACATGTCTCACAAAGTATCGATACAATTAATATTGCGACTTGTACCGTAACATATGTATTATGTGTGTCGAAACGCAGTGCAAACTCATTTGAGTTGTGTTGAGAGAAATCATTGCTGCCATTTGTTTTGTTTGTGACATTTGTGTTTGTGCCATAAGTCGCGCGACATTAGATGTTGCATGACACGCAGTGGAAACCCACGTTTAAGGTGACACACACGCGAAAAAGATCGCCGAGCCGCACGCGTATTTACTCCTCTGAAGGTTTCAGTTGGTATTAGGTAGCGGAGGCCATCTGGTGAAGAACGTCAGGTAAGCAGTGGCTTACCTGACGTGAAGTGTCTCTATACCCAAAGAAAAATGCTTTTAAAAACTTTATGTAGGTAGATACTATATCCACACCAAATACAGATAAATAAATTTTGGAGCACGATAATTTATTCATGTGAAAAACGCTTCGTTATTCGAATGTTTGCGTTAACAGATTTAGTAACCATTTCGCCTGGGAAACAAACAAACAAACAATATGGCTTTAATTAAATAATTAATAACGATAGCTACATAAAATAAATATAAAAAATATTAAATGCTATTAGTTATTTGTTAACGCTTGTAAGCGTTTATAATAATTGAACTATCATTGTTTCCAACTATAACAACTCAAGCTCAATGCATAACGGGATTTTACCCGTACGGGACGGGGACGGGACGTGGTTTAGTAAACATGGACGGGGAATTTAATGCATACGTGTGACAGTGAGTCACAACTAATGTCCTAGTGTCGTGAACTGTAATTGTAACATTAAAATTATATTTGGGTAACGTGGGGTGCTTGCCACGTACCCGTCCGTGACTTCGTGACGTATGTACATTCGTATACATTTTCTATGAACCTCCTTATCCTTAAGTTTGTGCTAGAACATGATTTATGAAATGATTTAAATAAGTGTGCGACTACTCACCGTTCTTATGTCCATAATATCCCGTGCCTGATGAGGAACCGCTCCCGGTGGAGGATCCCTGGGGCTGCCGGACCTCGTCTTCCACCTCCAGGGGCAATGGATTCGGTTCCATCTCGATCACTGCACTTCACTTAAACATTGCACTGACACATTTGTTGGCTTGACACTTTCACAATTTCACTGCTTTACCTGGAAATAAATAAAAAAGTTTATTACATTTATTTTCGAGGTTTATTCTAAATTTAAAAAAAACAAATAATCTTTTTAATTTCCAAGGCAAACACACGCTTTACAAAGTACATATTATGTATTTTAATATCCAAAAAAACATTGTTATATTATAAACCATTAAAAGCAAATAAATGAATTATGTTCAACATAAAAATGCTTCAAAAGTGTCATTAACACTATGAAATCACTCATGCATTAATTAAAAAAGACTACGTACTGGCACAAAATTCGTATTCCGTAAAAACATTAAAAATACAACTTCACTGATAGCATTGTGAAAAAAAATCCAATTTCAAATTTCGAACGCTCTTCGAACGCGATCACGTTAAAGCCCGTCCGAAATTCACGAAGCTTCCGTTTCGAAATCAGAGCGAGAGTGAAGTCCGATGTGTGATAAAATCGTTTGTTGTATAGCCGTGCAACACACTAGTGTAACGTTTCTATTCTACGCGTTGAAACGAGACGTCTATATTTAAATTATTTACGCCGTTTAGGCGGGAAAATATTCTCTAATTAGAAATATTATTTTAATGGCACAGATAATATTCTATTCTATAAGCACAGACAACGAAACGGGCTCTTAAATTTGAATTTACAAATACCATTGTGATGTTTTATTTGAAAGATATTCTACCATATATTTATACGACAGAGATTATCTTTATGCTTTATAGTATAAGAAACGCCACAATAAATTTATACCCTGATCTGTTATTTGATCAGGACCAACAAGAATATAAATGTTAGATAATATACACACTGATAAATCACAAGTACCTTGCCGAGCGACATCTGGGGCCAACACTGTTAAATCGTAAAAACAAATTAGGTTGAACCCTTGCGTAACTCACCATTGGCGTTTCAAAGGGTCAAGTTTATGTGGACATTAAATCGAACTCTAGTCCTAACATTCTATTGAACTTGTTGTTAACCACTTGTGATTTATCAATGTATATATTATCTATAATCTAGATCATGACACAAATAACAGATGAGGGTACAAATTTCTATTGCCGTATATAAGACCATTAGGGATTTTCGAATGTATTCGGAGATAATATAACTCTTAATGAAGAATCCGAAGAGATTTGTAGAAGATATTAATTTGAAGAGTATTTTCGTAACATTTTTGTTATTATCTTTGGACGCAGTGATTTATTAGCTATATTTTTGTCATTTGCTTGAATGGGTAACAATTACTGTCTATGCATAAAGAAATCGAACGGCCACAGATGAATAAAAAAAATAGAAGGTCCTAGTTACCTATATAATGTTTTTCTTTAAATTTAAAATATATTAATTTTTTTAATCTTTGCTTCGCCTACTTCGGATTTTGCATCGGCATGAATGATTGTAATTCCTCAACTAATAATGATTTCAGAAGAGCGACAGACATAAAAAATGAGACAAATATACATCGTGCATAATATTTTGGCAAGCGTCCCACGCGAGCAGGAAAAATATTCTCAAGTTGTTTTTTTCTCATTGACGGATGTAAAACGTACATCGTATTTCCATAGAGTATTACGAGGATACTCATATCACAGATAAAAATAAAACAGTCAACAACAGTTTCCTGCGTTTCATAATTTTCTAAGAAATCATGTTGCTTGACAAATACTCATTGGCGCTATGACATAAAAGTAAAGCGAAGCGTTATTGGCAATGACGCTTCGCTTATGCTAATGGAGGTAGCTCTAGCGAGGTGAATAAGAAAAAGAATTTAATCAAATATTTTTTTTGTATAAAATAATTTAATATTAGTAGTAGACTTTTGACATTTTTTTTTCGCCGTAGCACGAATGTTAGTATCAATTATTGCGGTTAGAAAAAACTTTTCAACAATTTTTTTTAACCATTAAAAACTTTTTGCTTCTCAAAACACATCAAATCCCTTTTTCCATGTTATATGGGGTACGGCACAGAATGACCGTAGTCAGTATGACAGTACGACCGTAGTTCATACTATATAAGTTTTGGCTACAGTTTTAATCGCCGGCCGCCCGCCTGCCGCCAACCCTCCTCGAAAATATTTGCCTCGTAATACACGTGGCTTTTAATGGCAAAGTCTTGTTTTTAAAATTGTTGATAGAGTGAGCGACCATTTTGAATCACATTTACCTAAATTTATTGGTTGGTATACAAACTCTAGTAGCGGTCAATATGGAGCTTTTAACAACTCTATGGCAGCAGGGAAATCAAATTTTAGAAATTAAAATGATATAGCTACTCGTATAATCTTTGAAATAATAATAATTACCTGAAGGCACATTACCCACATATGTGTGAAGCAGGGCTGTCAAATCTTAGTTTTGCGAACATTACATTTACATCTAAAAAAATCACACTGACATTTTGTCAAAGTCAGCTCTGACTCGAGTTAGTTAAATAAACATAGATGAAATATGTCTGAAGTGAAATGGGTCACAACAATTCGTATCAATTACACGTTGTTCTTTATTAATTGCCCCTAATTTCACATTGATGTCACGCCAAATTATTATAATGACTGTGAATAATTTAAAATAATTATTTTCTGTATCTTTGCATTATTTAAAATTGTTGGGGACAATTCTGTGCTTAAATAATTATTTGTTTTATTTATTTTTAGGTCATCTAACGCTAACAAGGCAGCTTTTAGTTTGCGGTAAGATCACAGCATTTGTTTTTGTTTGTTACGCATTTACACGTAGACTACTAAAAAGACCATCATGAAATTTTGCACAAACATTACCAGGGGTACAGAAAAGGATATATGATACATTTTATCAAAAAATATAAATTTCGGCATTCGGCTGCCATTCGTTTCAAATGCCGATTTGTTAACGATTCAACATCATACAATTTATCACAAACATTGTTAGGGGTACAGAAAATTACATGTGGTACCTTTTATTCAGAAAATAAAACTGTTCCCGGGGTATGGGAAAATACATAATACCTTCATTAACAATAACGGTTGCTATGGTAATACATATTGTTTTGACAATAGCAACTTGACACACGTTACCTATAATTCGATGTTATTATACGTGGAATCATCTAAGGGTGCGTCCAGATCTGACGATAGTGTAACTCGCGAGTCGTTCCCGAACTTCGCGCGCGGCGCACGTTCGCAGTTGCTGTAATTGTTTGGTGCACCTTTCAGCGCAACTCATGCAAAGCATTCAAAGTTCGCGCGGCACTCGACCTGCGCGCGTGCATGGTGCTCTCCGCGGGCGGGGGGAAGTAATTGATAGACCACGCGCCGCTCACGCACGGCGCGTAGCTTGCTCGCGAACAGCGCGCGAGCCGAGCAAGAACGGCGCATGAACATAAAATGTACGCGCGCAGCTCGCTAGCTGCGCTTCCGTGGCGCATTCGCCTGATGTGGACGCATCCTTACACAAAAATCCAGCGTGGACCATGGGGAACTGTGGGAGTAGCAAATATTTCGAGACGTGTCGGTTAACAACTGCTTGTGAAAGGACTTTGACATCGCATGAGCTGTGTAGTCATAGTTTGAGGCATCCGCTGGCAGCCGTCCACGAGACGACACTGACCGGACAATTATTAGGTCACTGTATTAAGTACTATTTTATGAAACACTACAAAATGTATTGCCGTAAGATGATCTGTTTATCTTTACTTTCCTACGCAAAAAAACAGACGTTTAACGTTTTTGTTGTCTGTCTTTAATGGAAAAGGCTATTTCCATGTCTTATTCATTCCCTCCTCCGTCCAATCCTCTTCCCCTTCTAATCCTATCCTCCTTAAAGATGGGAAGAAGAGGACTGACACCGTGCCTGAGACGAAATGCAGAAGTATAAAATACTCCAACTTCACACCTGTCTTCTGTGAGGTCTTGGTATTTAACAGGTCGGGCCGCCCGGTTCCTGTAACAGATGTTGTTGTTGCGGGCTCTACCACTGTTGACATTATGGTATGGTATCCCGCAACTTACACGCAACGTAATTTCAAGTCCCGAGGTCTAGTGGCTGTGCGTTAATATATCTGTCAGTCAGTTTCATCTTCGATTAATAGGTATAGAAGATGTCGAATTTTGAAGCCCTTTCTGAAACTTCTGGCCGTAAGTTTACTTGACAAAGATTCGACATACAAAATAATTTCGTAATAAAATGACGTACAAATTGAAAAATGTGTAGAGATTTCAATAAATAAATGTTTACGATGAACGAAATGGTACACACTGTTTGCGAGGAGTAATGGGATCCCGGACATATTGTTAAATATTAAATATACCAGGTCGCACTGATTAAATAATTGTAGATACGGGCTGTATTGCAATTTATATTTTATTTAATCGAGTTTCTTTTTAACCGACTTCAAAAAGGAGGAGGTTATCAATTCGTCTGTATGTTTTTTTATGTTTGTTACCTCAGAACTCCGCTCGTGGTGAACCGATTTCGATGAATCTTTTTTTGTTCGAGAGCTAGTGTTCGTCTTGTTTTTATTCTACTGCAAATAACTTATTTCAGAATCTTAATATAATTTTCGCGTAATAGCATTTATTTTATTTTGTAAAAGCTATCAACAGAGTGATTACAAAGACTGAACCTAATAAAATAATCTAGGTCAGACCAGTCAACAAAATTCCGTACAAACAAATAATTGAATTTAATATGTTAATTATAAAACAATGGAGTTTTCGTAGTCTTTAATATTAATACGTGAATTAATTAAATAATTTAGCTTCGAGACTATCTTTAAGAAAATTTTAAGCATGGATTTGTGTCAGATTTGGCTTAGAGTTTTCATGCAGGAATATATTACAAATAATAAATAAATATAAGCTCACGCCTGTAACCCTGGGCGGTAGGCAGAGATTGTGGATTTCCATTTGGTTACGGGTACTCCTTATATCGTCCTTCTTTAGTGTGTTACTAATCTTATCGATACAAATTCTTGGACGTCCCCTGCCAACGCTGCCATTCAATTTTGTTCCTCTCCTCATTCATTCTTTCAACATGTCCGAACCAATAATATCTTTCTTGATTCTAGTCACAACATCTCTCACTTCTACATTCATACATCTACGCATACATGCTCATCGGTTATCCTAAAAAAAGGAATAAATTAAAAAAAAATCTAGCTTTAAAATTGTATTTATAAAACAATTGTCCAGTTATTCAGGTAAAAGTTTTGACATGATTTTAACGAGTCGCGTGGGACGCGCGTCACATGTTACGTTTTACACGTCTGTTATAATGTTAATATGTAATTTATCTCTAAGTCTCTTAGGGTAAAATCCGAGGCGTTGGGAATAATTATACTGAATTGGAAGTCAATTGAACTCGTTTAGAGATGTCTTGAATGAATCAGTTAGTGGTAAATCGCTTTTAAATGAAGTTAACCTGAAATATATTATAGTAAAGTTGTTATATTGTTTAGCACGACGCTTGTGTCACGTGACATCTAAACGTCGCTGCGATTGCTTCCATCTGTGCACAGTTTATGCTAAAGGGCATTTATTTTGAGACGCTCATGTCGTAATAGTTTTTTTTTTTTTTATGAAATGTGTCGCCCTAGTTACGCCAAAATTTCGCCATCTAATAATTATAAAAACACAACATTAAGTTTGTTGCAATTCGTGATGGAAATCTTGTAAACAAACAAACGTCATTTATCATACATGGCGGCCATTGCGCTTTTTTTACTTTCCTCGGAAATGTTGTAATTTAATGGAGATAATGAAGTAAAGTGAAATGAAATTGTGTAATATGGATAGCTAATGTTAAACGGTAATGAAGAAAGTGAATTTTTGAAAATATTTTGGATTGGAATTTACGATTTTCTGCATAAAAGGTTATCCTTTGGTTTCAAAAATTCCATCTAGATTTGGAACTAACTATAGATGTATACGTATATATTAATGTATCACCCATCGGACTCATTCCATACACACCAGTTGAGATGGAAAGGATTAAGTTGTATGGTAAGGTGTATACGCCCTAAGAAAAGATGTTGTCATATTTATCGAGTAGTAAAGATATGGTCATAATCTGATAACTTGTTTTACATATATTTTCTACACATAAAAACCAATAATAATAATAAAGGACTGTTTAGAAGGCTTTTTTAAAGATTTTATTTACCACTACACGGTTAGTAAAACCCCGTAAAGCCCACTCTATCAAGACCCCAAAGGGAAACTAGTCTGTCTTGTTTACAAATGTAATTTCGGGCACAAATCTCTTTGTTCATTCCTTTAAGAAATTCTTTTACGCATTGTGTAAATTTCGCTTGCGACACCTCCGTAAACTTGACGAAGTTTATTGTTCGAAATGGGATTTTTGTGTAAGCTGTTTGCGTTAAATCTGATACACGACAAATTTATGATTCAATTTAGAACATGCCTGCAGCCTTCTGAGTGTGGGTTGTAAAAAAGCACACAATATTTTACATAGCTTAACGCGTAATTAGGTACTTTAATGTTATCGATTACGCTTTAATCGATTTAGAGTAGTTGGATACATTGTTATCTATTTAATATTATCGATTTTATTGTTATCGATTTTAAGGTTGTCGATTACAACATTATCGATTATATATTAGTCGGTTACGATGTTACCGATTTTAAATCAGTCGATTACGCTTTAGTCGATTTAAATAAGTCGATTACAATGTTATCGATATTAAATAAGTAGATTACACTTTTATCGGTATTAATGTAATCGATTTGAATGTTATCGGATACATTATTATCTATTTAATTAATCGATTACGCTTTATTCGATGTAGCGTTAATAAAATTTTAAATTAGTTGATTACACTTTTATCGATTTTAAATTAGTCAATTACGCTTTAGTCGATTTAAAGTTATCGATGAAAATGTTATCGATATTAATATTTTCGATTTTAAATCAGATCGAGAATCAGTAATTCCAGTTACGTCGTTGAAAACTACAATATGACATCAAATTGGACATTTTAAAATAAACACGCTCCAACGTGAAAATAGCTTGTAGACAGATACACTGCCCTGAAACGTTTGTTTTACGTAAGTTTAAACATAAACGAAAACATTATGTATTTACGTTACACGTTTTCATTGCTCGTACGAACGTTATAAAGAATCGAACGTACATCAGTAAAGACTTATCTATATTCCTGGATCACGGATTCAAATCAAAATTACTATTCTTATAATTAAATAATCAGACATCTCAAAATGAAGCACGTTAGTAAAATAATACCGAAATCCTATGTGGTATTCGAGAATTAAACTAAGCTCTTAATGATTGAATTATCTTCTATATATAAATGGCTATGTGTGTATGTGCCGCCAACTCCGAAATGGGTGGACCTATTTCTTTTAAATTCTCAGTAAATGTTCAGATGGGCTGGTATCAGATCAGCTGGTGTTTCTGTGAGTGGTAGGACGTCCAAGGAGAACTTATATCGATCAGATTAGTGACATACTAAAGAGCGATACAAGGAGTATCAGTAACCGATGAGCTTGTATGCGTAGATGTAGATGGAATTCCCTAATCTCTGGGTTACGTGCGTGAGCGTATTTTTATTTTATTTATTTATAGGCTTTATTGGATTTCACTGTCAGACTTTTCGAAAAGCTACATATTGATCTGAAATAAAAGGAATCGTTTGCGTCTAAGTAAAATTTCTAAAGTAACAGCTCTTTCACCTTCATTTTGTTATCGCTCACAGACGACATCTTCTGGGATTTTCAAAAACTAATAAATAAAACAAATTCAAATGAACCATTGCCGAAACAATTATAAGTTTAGTATTCATAGCTCAATTAATAATCTACTTAAACTAAAGTATCAAAAACTTGAACGCATTTTTACGAAACTTGATTGTTGTCTATCTCATTTTCTCTTTTTTTGCACCCCTCTTATTCAAATGTTGGCAACATGTCTTCTAATTGTTGCGAATGTTGCTTGTCACTTCCTTTTATTATAACAGATGTATCTCAAATTTATCTAAAGTATTTTTAATATTTAAGACTAAATCTAACACAAGCAATCAAGAGGCTACTAAAGGCACTGCATTATCAAATTGCTCATTTAATTTCAAAAGCTGGACGACTACCAACAAGAAAACTGTTCACAAGGTAATATAGATTTTATGTTGAATGTCTACTACATACGCCTTCTCATGTTGAATTAATTAGTTCGAAAACAATAACGGTAAGCACGTGGAGAGACATTGGCGGAATTCCATGATGACGGAAGAGGGCGCTGGATTATTATAACGCAGAAGAGTTGAAAACCGTTCAGCGTTACATAGTGTTATGGTCCTCGCAACATTTAATCATCTCGATAGCGGAGTTGTCTATGATCACACTGGTAAAATAAGACTTAGTATAAGCAATTATTGCCAAGGAGGGTTGGCATCAGGCAGTCGACCGTAAAAAAATAACCAAAACAATGAATGAACGGTATGAAACGAACATATGTATGTACATATACATCCTATATACATAAAACGCTCGCAAAAAGTAATACCTTTCTCAGGTCAGTTGTCTAATAAACTCATAGTAAATAAGGTATCACAATTATGTGTATTTAAATAGAGAATTTTTACAGTACTAAAAAAAGTGTTCGATTTAAGATAAGCAATAGTTTCACTCGCAGAATTAACGATCGTATTAGTCCACCCACATCATTGAAGCTACGATTGTGGAGATAAATTGAATTGATTTGTACCTCTAGAGATCGGATGATCTTTGGAGCAATTGGAAATTAAGACAATAAAGATTTCTACATTCCTTTATCTAAGGTATTTTAATCCATATTGAACTTAATTTCTAAGGTATTAAGTCAGAAGCTTGTGTTAAAACGTATTTGTTTCAGATCATTTATGTACATTGTCTTTATATATATATACAAAACAAGAAACTAACCGTCTGATATCAACGCATAGCCCACACTACTGGGACTAGAGCCTTGAAATTATCCTGTGATTTCTGTTATTACGTAGTCACACACTAAGAAATGATTCTAAGTTCATGCCTTAGACGTTTAGCTAAAATAGGGGATGAAAGTTTGTATCGAGAATAATTTTACTCCAATGTAAAGTGACCTCAACTGTATATGATGAAGCATATTAAATAGGGTTTAGCTTAGACTGGACAATATGTCGGTTAAATTAAATTGCATTGGCTCTCCAAATCGCAAATCCAATAAAGTTCTGTTGTTTCTTTGTTTACATCTAGTTTCATAACCCAATTTTTTGGCTATTTATCAAACAAAAATGACGGAAAATTAAAATCAATTTACACAAAATTGTAGTAAATATATTTAATAGAATAGAATCACTAACGAAATTGATTCGATATTACTTGCGTCCTATTTTTGTGGAGCCCAAATTCCTTTGACATTTAATAATAGATGTCGAGACTAAAGCGACGGCAATAAACGACTCCGAGATATCATTTCTGTATTTATAAAACAAAATATTCGACTTCACAAAACAATTTGACAAACATATTACTTTGCTTTATATGATGTTGATACTGTTCGACTCATTATTATAGCGTAACTAGCTGTTGCCCTCGGCTTCGCACGCATTAATTTCTCTTTTTCCCCACTGAAGTTTCTTGTAAAATGATTCTGCATACAATAACCTCTAATTTTAGGTATTGTATTGTAATAACATGACCCGTTACCATGGCAACCGATATTGTAGGTTTTACGTACCCCATGTCATTTTCAGTACCCCTGACATGTGTGTGCAATGATGATCGGTTTAGCCGTTAAAGAACTAAAGCGTAACAAACAAACAAACTTTTATTATTAGTCACATAGCTTAAGTTTAGTAGAAAGGTTGAAAAGAATTCAAAGAAAATGTTTGTGAAATGTGACAACAAGAAAAAAATAAATAGGTATAAGCCTAAAGTAATCTATATAGATAAAAATCAATTGTATGTTTATTTGTTTGTTTGTCCTCTATGCGTTGCTAAACCATTGATAAGATTGTGATAGATTTGGTATGGTATTGCTAGGACAACCACGAAGGTTTGTGGCCCAAAAAATCTGTAAAACTAAAATAAATTTTCTTCAATTTTAATAAATTTTTTGCACAATGCTTGGCAAATTTTAAATAGATAAAGACGAAGAAATAAAATAAGTTCTATAAATAAAAAGTAATTTTATTCACAGATATTTCAACAGACAAACTAAATGAATAAACTATATTATAATACTAATATATAATATGATATGCCATTAGCGATCGAAGACTCGTTCTAATTAGGACCCTTTTTCTGTAGCATACATCATGTGGTTTACATTTACGCTCAAGTGACGAACACTAGCTGTCCTCTTTTTTCTTATTATTTAAATCATGCTATCCTATTTACACCATTTGACATTAATGAATGTTACTGTCACTGTCTTTAGAACACTTTTGCGCGGTGATTTTGTGAGTATAACATATCTATAGTATAAAATATCATTGTTTATTGTGCATAAAAAAATGGTTATCTGCAAAGTTGGTTTACGGACGATAATTTTACGTGATAACGTAGACGCGTCACTAGCCGAACGCTTAGGCCTATAGTGCCTCTATTGCTTTTTCCGCGCTCTCGCTTGCACGCTCGCCTCATGCGGAACGTGACAATGAGTCATGCTTTTTCGTGCGTGCAGCCAGCCTTCAGCGATTTATAAGACAAAATACCCGACAGATTGTACGATAATTGACATTTCAATAATCTATTTCTACTGTATGAGTTTTATGTTGACATTATAAGCTAATGACATCTCATTCTTCTAAATCTGTCGAGCCGTTCAGGCTACAGGTCAATATAAAATGGATAAACATACATACAAACTTAACCGCGAAGCGTCAGTGCCATTTGGGCAAAAAAAAACTGAAAATCAGCACATGTTTTAGATGTCGTGTTCACGACACGATAAAACCAAAACTTGATTTTCATACGATTTCACAAATAGTTATTTTTTAGAGTTATTCATTAGGAAGGTTTTAATTAATGTTTTGTATAAATTAACTGAATTATGACAATGGTTCATTAAGAAGGAGTAATAGGTTTAGTACGTAATGTAGTACTTGGGGTATTCTTAAAGAACTAGAAAGTATAAAACAGTATTTCACATCGTTTAGCTATATCTGTCGCACGTTTACGATCCATTTCACGGATGATGAAATTGATATCTATGTGTCACTTATCGTCTACCCATGTCGGATGTACGAAATGGGATATTTGATACCAATCGCTAAAGGCGTCCGTTTCACCGGAATAGCTTTGGGTTTATACCTTTAAGAAATTCCTTTTACAGTTTGACATTCATTTGTCAGTTTGTAAAGATTCCATTGGATGTTTAGAGTAGACAGAAAGGAAGTAAAAACTTTATTATTGCCACTACACTACATAAATATGCTAAGAGGTAAATTAATTAAATAAACAGAAGCAAACATTTTTGAGCAAATGATGGCGACGAATAGAACCTCAAATCAGCATAAAGCTTTAGAAGAAGTGCTGATTTCCTGGTAGGGCCTCGACCCATAAGAAAAAAAAATGCCCGTAAACAGAGAGGTAGCCAGAGATCATGGATTTCCATTTGGCGCGAACATGGCCTACATCTCTCGCTTCTTCTACATTTATACATCTACGCATACATGCCGTTATGGGTGCTCCTTATATCGGCCTTTTTTAGTAAGCCACTATTCTGATCGATATAAGTTCTCCTAGGGCGTCCCCTACCAACACTGTCACTCACTTTTACGATATAAATTTGACTAAACTAGTCATCTAAATCAAAACATTCCATTAAGGTTTACGAAGGTGAACTATTTTTGTTTTTTGTAACAATATATTTTATTTACTTCACTACCAATATTATCATTTCAAAATAATTGAGGTTTCGATTAAAATTTTCATTCAAAACGGCAAATAATATTTCAAAACTTAATTGGAAACTTTGTCCGGAAAACATCACAGTAATACGAAAACCAATTAAATTATCATTCGATTCCGCGGGATAGTTCGCTGTTATTCCGGCTCTATTTGATAATTAAAACAAACATAATTTAGGATACATTGATAATATTAATTTTAATACTTGATTTTAACACGTTTTGTTTGTTTTATATTGACTAATAATGTAAAGGCTGCGACAAACGATTTCGTAGAATTTTCCTGCTGACTTTTGTCATTTTATAACATATGATATTTTGTTTTATTCGTCTTTTCCAGTTTTTCTGTCATATGCTGGTGGCATATAGTCAGTTCTAAATTTTATCAGCCACAGTTCGCTATCTTTATTTATTTTCTTTTATTTTCCTCGGGTACTGTTCAGTTGGTTTATTCCACTTTGATCACCTGGATATCACCTATGTCATTTTATTTTAAAATTTGGATAATATAGAGAAATAAATTACTAATTGGAATTAAAATACACCCCTGTACAATTAGATGATTTAATTCCACTAAATAAATTTGTCAGAAATAATTCCACTTTGTTTACCAAGGTCACGTGACTCAGGTGATTTCAATTTCAGGTGATCAAAGTGGAATAAGCCGTTCAGTTTCATATTATTATTTCATGTTAATGTTTAGTAGTTGTTTGATGTTTATTACTGGCTACACTACCACACGTCAAATGTCAGTAACACAACAATGGATAGCATTTTTTTTTTATATTAACCTCCTATTATATATTATTTTGTATTTATCTTCTGCCCTTACCTTTCTATTCTGGGAGTTAAGGGTTGACCATGTGGCGGATTGCTCTCTTTTCTTCTGCTCGTTCCGACCAAAGAAATAAATATACGCTCACACCCATAACCCAGAGGGGTTGGTAGAGATTATGGATTTCCATTTGGCATGATCCTGGCACACCTCTCTCGCTTCTTCTACGTCCATACTTCTACGCATACCAGCTCGTCGGTTACAGATACTCCTTATATCGCCCTTTTTAGCATGTTACTAATCTTATCCATATAAGTTCTCATTTGTTGTCCCTTGCCAATGCTGCCACTCACTTTTGCAACATAAGTCAACGGTGAAGATTCTGGCTGCACGCGAAGCTATGGTCCAACCAAGGAGGGGAGAGGACTGGAGCATCCGGTTGGGGTGAGTTATTAGAATTATTTATTTAATGTTTAATATAAAAAATTATAAAAAATGTGTTAGGCTAAGATAACTTTTAGTTTAGGTTAATATTAGGTTAGGTTATTTAGTTAGGCTTTATTTTAACAGTAAATCAATTATCAATTTGATTTGATGAGAACTTGAATTTCTTTAAACTCTAATCACCCTTTTACCACATTGCGGTTATAAATGTTCATCTATTATATCATATTCGAAAACAGACCGACATAAAGTAGAGTAAAACAAGGTTATATAACCCTAAGCAACGTATTAATCGTCCATAATGTAACCTGTCTTGTCGCGCAAGCAATTTATTTTCCGACACATTTTTTTATCGCGAAGCCTTTGATATAATACGAAAAAAGTGAATTTCCTTGCCGCCCTCCCGAGCTATTGCCGTTATCAAGGGTTCATTTTGTCACGGCTGACATGCGAAAGCGTAAATGGATTTTCAATCTATCCTCACAAAATTACAATGTATGTTACCTATTAATATGTTTTATGAGCGTGTTTCGAACATTAGCGTGTTTCTAATTTGGTAATCTTTTTACTTGATAGAAAGTAAAAATAAATGTATATTTACAATTTAAATAAATCTTACTAAGCAACTAAAACAAGTGATTCGTTTCGGCCTCTTGCGGGTAGTTATGCCGATTCCATCGCTACAAAACTCACAGGATCACTCGCTAGGCAAATCTAATGATAACCTGAAAATTTTATCAAAATCGGTCCAGCCGTTGTCGTCTAATATTTAATACGTACATCAGATCGTCTGAATTTCCCATTGGTTCACCTCAAATTGATAATCTGTCTCTGTCACTCAGTGAAATGAGTGTGTGTGGATTGACCAGGGATGTCATAGATTCAGAATATGACCTGTGGAGCTGCCATGGAGTGCCAAGAGTTTCTAATTGATAAATAACGAAATAACTGAAGGCAGCACCAGCAGGCAAGCCAAGTTCATGCAAGACGTTTTATGGGTTATCCACCATGGGACCAATTACATTTATTAATTTAATTAAGGAGACATACAAAAACAAAAGATGAGGGTCAGTCCCTCATAACTGAGGATCGTGGTCAGCATCAGGGTTGAATATGGACGGGATGATCTGCTTCCACCGGTTTCTGTCCAGCACATCTCACGTCACGATAGTGTAAAATTTGGAGGACGACACCAGGTACTTGATCGGTCCATCTCGTTAGAGTTGTTAAAAATACTATGTATGTGTATAATTTAGATTAAATCAATTCGTTTTATCAAGATTGATATTGAATTGAAGACTTAAAACTATTTATTACAAGAAAGAAAGAAAACACGAAAATTAAGACAGGACTACAAGTAAGGAAGAAAGAATACATATCTAAATTGTATAAATATTTAAAATACGAAAGAGAAGGAAGCAGCAGGGAGGTATCTTATTTACAAAAACATTTAATTAATTTGGCTTTACATGTGGAGCGGGACGCCGATACCTTCCGCACTCGTATATTGCGTATTTATATGTACCATGATTGTATAATTGGTAATGAAATTATGAAAAAAAATACAGGCAAACATAAATAACAATATATCTATCTATATATAAAAATCGATGTGGTTATATATGTTCTCTATAGACTTCGAAATGGCTTGATCCGATTTGGATGAAATTTTCAGGTAAGGTTCATATTGGCTTAGCGTATGATCCTGTGAAGTTTGCTTGCGATCCGATCAAGATAATTAGTTGCCCGGGTGAAGCCGGGGCGGATCACTAGTAATAAATAAATAATCAACAAAAATAAATCCTTGTATCTTAACAATAAAATTCAAAATTGAACAAGAAAAATAAATGAAAAAAGTTCGTTTAAACAGTTCCAAATTCAAAAAAGTATGTTGAGGCGTATTGCTAACGCATGTTAGTTTGTTCACGCCAACCTGTAACATTTTCCCCTAATAAATATGGTCTAACGCGGCTGAAGAAGTTCTTACAAAAATAACACAAATTAAAATAAGACCGATAAATGATAACAGATAGAAATGTAGTTAGTATGGGTATCATCTCGGCAAAGATTTATTTTTCCCGCTTGGCTCGGAGCCAGTTTTTATAATTTACACGAGCGTTTGTCGGTCAGCTCTCCTTTGTGAAGCGGGACGTGACGTCACTGCGATAAAATTAACCCGCGATTTGTGATATTCCTACGAACATTAGTGTTGAACTCCACTGGACGTAATAAATATCTTAACAAAAACATTAGAAAATTGCTCTTGCAATTTATCAATGTACATATTACCTAAATATAATCCTGATCAAATAACAGATGAGGGTATAATTTCGTTATGCTAGATCTTGTACCATAACGAGATTAATGACAGCGTAGGTTCATTGCTGACTGTAGAAGGAATAGCGCACGCGGAAAAGTGAGACGTCAGTAGGTGGCATCGCATTCTACGGGTCTCATGTTTTCGTTCATGCGTAGTACAGTACAGCAGTCTCATCTGTCCATCAATGTCTAACTTCGTCTAATATTTCACAAGTAATTTAATAGCCACGACTACGAGCCGCGACAGTTTCTCGTGTATTCACTTTTGCCAAACGTTCCATTTTAAACTAGTTAATATGAAACTATGTGATAACATTTATTAATACCATTCGGTTCTTTTTTAAAGCAACTTATTTATTTACCAAATGTAATGAATGTTCGGAACTACACAATGTTTGTTACTAGTGCCTTCCCGCGGCTTCGCACGAATTCGTTACTCATTTTCCACGCTGGATGTTTTTGTAATATGATTCCTTGTAGAAAGTTGTTATTGTCAAAACATTTTATGTATCTAAGGAACAATTTTATTTGCGGGAAAAAGTCTAAGTACACCATAACATTTTCTGTGCCCCTGACAACGTGTGTGCAAAATTTCATGACGATCGGTTGAATCATTAAGAAGTTACAAACAAACAAACTCAAAAGCTCTTCAGGCGCACTGTGTGACGTACTGTCAAATGTACACAACCATAGACTATAATAGGCAAAGCTTAAGGTTGTCATAGACAACTAATTCATCAGGATATGTCTGTTATAAACAGAATGATTAATTAGTAAATCTTAAACAGTGTTAGGGTGCGTCCACATCTGGCGAATGCGCCATGAAAGCACAGGTCGCGAGCTGCGCGGCGGCACACTCGCCAGATCTGGATACAC
>JWHW01020944.1:15902-26493 GCA_000931545.1 Papilio glaucus
GTAGACGGCATGACCGCCGGCCGGCTGACAGAATAGTGTGTAGGGACCGTAATACATTGCTAACCAAACACGTTTATCTCACACACATACACCTTCCCGCCATTTGTAATCATGTGTTCGTTCATTACAATAATATATGTATATAATGAAAATACTTTTTGTACGTTTATCACGTGAAAACTAATGAACGTATCGGTATGACAAAGACTAAGAGAAAACATCGCGGAATCGCCCCTAAATAATTATAGGCTATCGAAAAAAAACATTTCCCGAGGGAGAGAAAAACATAACCTTCATTTACAGTATTGGTTCCCATGGTAACGTTATATGTTACCCATATATCTTAGTTATTAGGTATACACAGAATCCAATAAAAAAATATCCAACGAGGGAATAAAATAAAGTCAACCATCATGTCTGTCAGTCATAATGCGATAAACTTCAAAATGTATACCAAGACTGTGAATTGGATAGGATAAAGGTTACAGCTAGTATTTATGACTTAAGCATAATTGTAAGCACATGACGTAAACTAGATAAAAAGCATCCCAATTGGGACACTATTGAATCTTCACTTTTCGACGACTTTTTCAGAATGGTATACCAATATTGTTCACAATTTGCTGATAGTTTATAATATGCCTAGCCCGATTATAAAGTTATGAATATCACAATCGGTTGGTGACAAATACATAATATACAAAAGTAACAAACAATACTCACTTTCATGTATAAGTTTGTGTGAGCCAAGTGAATATGTGGTGTTAAAAGCTTTTCCGCAAACTTTACACTTGTGGGGCTTGGCACCTGGAAAGTAAACATCCGTGTCAAGGCACAGATTGCATAGAATGGATAGCCCAACTGGACCAGCGAGGCTCACCTGAATGTACCAACATATGTTCCTTCAATTCACATTGGAAGTGAAACTTTTTACCGCACACCTCACAAGGTATTGTCGGTTCAGTATGAACTTTCTTCATATGTCTACCTAGGTACTTAACCGTGTTTCCTGCATATGAGCACAGTTTGCAACTGTACATTTTTCCCTCATTGTGGATCTTTTTGTGCTGCTGCAATAATGTCTTTTCAAAGAATCTCTGAAAAGGTGAAACCTTAAAAGTTATTTCATGGTAAATATATAAAGAAATCTTACATCGTCTTATTCTTATTGAGAAAGATTGTGCGTAAGAAAATATATACATAAAGATAACCCTTGACCAAGGTCGCTGGGGAAGAGATTATGAGGGCCAACCTCAAATATTGGAACAGACGAGATGAAGAAGGAATGCTAGTTAGTAAGTGTCTATTCTCCGAAACTCAACAACTAACGCATATTTTGCATGAAGACACTAGTTATATAAAATGTTGTGGATGTTGATGGGTGGTGGTGATTGTGGGGTCCAACAACAATGGATAAGTGCTTGCTCATTCACCACCTTCTACTATAAAAACCAATAAAATATGGATATCTATGATCGTTAAAAGTACAACCAGAGCAGTGATCTTTAGTGAATTCAGGGAGTGTAGCTAGGAGGCTAAATTTCCCCCTTGAAATTTAAGTTAATTTGATAATTATTATTCTAATAGAATTTTTTAAGTCAGCATAACACCACCTTGTTCTTGTTAAAACTATATACAATGTGTCCACTGTGAGCACACAAACAGATAGAAACAACATAGTAGATTAAGATATTGTAAGACTCACCTTTGAACAAATTTCACATTTAAATTCATATTGAACTTTGTTTATCTTGTTCTCTTTCACTGTCTTCATTATTCTATTTCATTCACAAAGTAACTAAAAAGTGAAAAAAAAAGTTTTTGAATGTTTTGTCTCCTGAAAAAATGTGTTTTAATTTTTTTTCTTATCTACCCACTATCATTTAAAAACCAATAAAATCACCCATACATAATAGATGATTGTGATCGATTTTATAATTCTAATTTTATTTTATTAGTTATACATTCAACAGCCTTCGCCTACATTTAAAATTAAGAGCCATCGATTTTTTTACTGCTTAGTGCTAATGGCCGCTGGTTTTTACTGCATTCAGTTTCTTGAATGTTTAATTTTATATCTAGAGATTGTTGTAGGCACTTACTCTAAAAGTTCTTTAATATACAAAATTATAAACAAATCGGATCAAAATTGATTATTGACAAACTAACGTCAACGTCAAGATTCAAGCAAGTTTGACCCAATGATTAAAGAATATGCTTTGACCCATTTTGATGTTTTTCTAAGTTATTTAAATACAATATTTAAAACATCTACCACCCGATTATTTGGATTAATAAATTGTTTATCAATACCTATTATATTCTTATGCCTGAACTTCGAAAACTCTCCCCTGGTCGCCGAAGCCAGTATCGAATTATCGGCATTGGCATATCGAGTTGTATCGAGTAACGTTCAGTTTCGAGATCCATTCGTGATCACTTGGAAGACTAGGCCAATACTTGGCCAATACAATACAACGGGGATTCGAATAGTCGTCAATTACCGAGCTCTTCTGGCATCACGAAAAGACGTCGCGTCTGTATTTTTTACCACATGTACCATGCCAAGCTATGAAAAAAAATGTTTGGAGTAATTCCTGCTGCTGAATTCCGACAATAATGAACGGGACAGAGCTAAACTGTAACACCCGTTAATCAATGACGGGATAATAAAACGCCTAGTGAAACTATCAAGATGGTGTGGACGGACGGTTTCACACCATCTTGATTACGTTTGCGTTTCACTACAGTGCAGTTTTCGCGATATATCCTACCTCATACAATGGAAACATTTGTTGCCAGCAGTGTTTCCAAGCCAATGCGACTGAGAAGGATCGTTCAAGAAAAGAGCGTACTCTTTTAAAAAACGGCAACAAGTCTGCAGTTCTTCTTGTGTTATGGATGTTCAGGAGCGTCGGTGATTACTTATATAATAGGCGACACGCTGCTCGTTTGCGCCCTTTTGATATAAAACAATATAACTGCTAGTAAATTATACTAGTTTTTGCATAAAATCATTGCAGTATCAGTATATACCATAGAAAAAGCTTCGTAATTGATGCGCAAATATCAAATAATTTTTATTCGTTATATTTTTTAAATTCAAAAACAGAAAATATTGGTAATAACTATCAATATTAAAATTGGATTCTACAATTTAAAAAAATCTAAATCAAGAGGTAATTTTAATAAGTTGAAATAATCGTTTTCAATAATCTCAAAAGTATATTATGTTTATGGTTGGGTACCTATTACATGAAATTGATTTTCTTGGAATTGGAACCATTAAAGTTTAACTGTCACAACATTTCGTCAGAATTCAGACCAAACAAAATGTATGTGTGATACAATTTAGCGTAATATGTCGCAATCGTTGTAAACAAATGATATTATTCCACTTTAATAAATAATAAGTGAAAGTATTAGATACAAGTTAGATTTTTATGTTATAATAGTGCGTAACCGTGAGTTGCTGTGCTGTTTCATTGTTTGTACAGTTGCAATATTTTTGTAATCTTTGCGTCACAGTTGTAATTATTTTGGCCGTATTCTGTTTGTATCGTACGTTTGTTGACTCACAATCACTTTGAATGCGGTCTTGGCAACAGTGAGTGGTGTTTCAATGTGACCTTGAACCTAGGGAAACAGCTGTTTTTACCAGGTAAGTGCTCTTGTTCTAAAATTAAAACATTTTAAATCCTAATTTTAATGGAATATAAAAAGAAATGTTATTTTTTATCTTATATGAGCTAAGACATCTACTAGAAATACCCACTTTTGCCCATTTTAAGCCTATATATTTTATTAATAGCATTTGTTTGATTAAATATTAATTTGTTTATGTGCATAACACCTTTTGTTTACAGAAAATGTTATACTAGAACAAAGAAACTTTCTTTTTTTATACTTTCATCTTTGATTGTTTTTATGAAATTTTAAGATGGCAATTACATAAAATTAAGAAATAAAAACAACAATAATAACTAAAAAATGTTCTATTTAAAGTCTAAATTATTCGGAACAGGTTAGCATATGAAATGTAAAATTATTTCATCATTATAATGTCTAATGTGACATGTACTGAAATACTTATAATTATTCACTTTTATGACATTTCATGTCAGGAGTGCTTACAAAAGTGAGAATTATACCAGGGGTTGGTAACAGGCATATTGGAAGTTTGAAACTTGTCAAATATTGTTAAATACACCTACATATTTAAAAATTTCATATAACTAGCCCAATTTCCACACATTTGTTGATCCTTCATGGGGTGCAATTTTTTCTAGAACTTGATATACATTTTTTAACTGTATCTGGACATCAATAGTTTTTATTCAACATAGGCTGTTGTTGAACATAGGCTGGTAAAAGGTGGTACTTGGAAGAAATTGGCAGGCAGTGTGGGAGGAGGGGGAGGTCCTCATTACCCCGACACCACTCCTGACACTTGAGCAGTAATGGATTGTTAGAGAGAAAATTAAAAATAAGAAATTTTATAAACCATATAGCTTTATTATGCCTTAGTCATTTTTGACACTCGTCACCAGCTTCCTTGGTTCTATATCGATACAGTAAAATTACATAACATAAGGTCTTGTATCACTTTTTATATTCAATATTAACATATAAAAGTAAAAAAAAACTTAGCTTTGAATATGTTTTTTTTTTTTAAACTGTCTCAATTATACTGTTGCTTTATTGATGAGAATAAACTAATGACCGACATGTCTTATGTTAATTATGCGGATTTAATCAAGGGACAATGTTGATGCAAAATAATTTGTATTTTCGTCTTCATTAAACTGTATTAGCCCACTGCTGGGCATAAGCCATCTCCATACCATGTCCACGCTTTCCACATATGGAAATTAAAATATAATAGTAAAGTATGTAATTAAGTAGTTGTAAGTATTCTTAATAGGGGTAGAGCCTGAAACATAAACATTTGTTGCACAAATGGGCTAGTTTTCACTTTCCACCCTCTTCTAATCTATGTAAAGGTTGGGAAGGGGAAGATGATTTGATGGGGAGAGATGGATAGGAAAGGGAAATATCCTTTTGTCTTTCTATCCCTTCCTCTGTCCATTATCACCTCAGCAACTTATTTGCTAGTTGTGGATGTGTATGGGTAGCAATCTCTTAATATCAGGTGAACCAATTGCTCGTTTGCACCATCTCATAAAAAAAAATCTTTTAAAAATAAGGTTGCCTTACTGTTTTTTTTAATTTGCTGCTCTCTTTTAGTATCAACCTTCATTCGCCAAGATTTTCCTCGCACAACTGCCTTGAGGAATCTATTTCCAGAGTATATCCAAACAACTATGACTTAACTTCCTTTAACAAGAGAGTGTACTCCTATTTTAGAGGCCGGTAGTGCGTCTGCAGTGCCTCTGATATTGTAGATGTTGATGGGTGGTGGTGGTCACATAACAATAAGCAATTCATTGCACGGCAAATGAGTAACCTCTCTCCTAAAAGATCTATATATGTTAAACTGACTGACAGATATATTAACGCACAGCACAAACTACTAAGCCTAGAGACTTGAAATTTTCCTGGAAATACTGCAGAGACTTCTGATAATATGTATGCGAGTACTAAGGAGGGATTTTTCTAAATTCATCACCTAAAGTCTTAAAGTAGTATGGAGAAAAGAAGGATGAAAGTAAGTATGGCGAAATAATTTAAATCCAATGTAAGTTGACCTCAGATCTATGTGAAAGGAAAATGAAAATAAATCTTTATTCTGAGAATAAAACTTATGCTACTTTAGTCTGAAATACAGGACAAATAAGAAAAAAAAGGCTAATTTACTAATATTAGACTTTTGCAGAATCGAAACACGACCATTTGCCCTTTTGTTTTTTTAAAAAACAACAACGCGCGTGCACGCCAAATTTCCCGCCGCTCAAATCTGACAGCGGACTGTTATAGACTTTGATACGTTGCCAAGGTCAAGCCAGAAATGTGTAGGAAATTATGAATTCAAAATGTTTATACTATTACTACAAGCTGTAGCGGTATTTGATTGCGTTTTACAATTCGGGAGCGGGAAAAAGCGACTCTAAGACTTTCTAAATAAGGATGTTTTGTTTACGAAATTTCTTTTTTAATTTCACGCGAACAGTTCGTTTCCTTTCAATGGAAGTGGTGTTGGGAGGAAGCGAGAATACTCCCTATTCCACTCCCATCACCCCCGCTCCCGCAATATAAAAATCTACGCGGTATTTAATCGAATTGGTACAGACAGAAATCTAAATGCTTTAATGCGGTCATTGCGTAATTGTTAAAACATATCATTTACACCGTGTTCGCACCGCGGAAAACAATCTAAACATGTTGTTATCTCTCTCTTGCTTTCGGAAAAAACTGCGATATGTTATATGTGAATGTTTTCGGCAGTGTGAACTCACAGTTAGATATGAACCACAAAATGAATGTCCCCTCGCGGCGTGTTTGTGTTAGTGTGATAGTCAAAAATTACTCAACATATGTATTTCTATACGGTTTTCCGAAAATACGTAACCTTGCCTACCCTTGTAGGTAGCAGGCGTGAGCACTTATTTTTATCATTAAACACGTGTGAGATATAAATGACGTCAATGTTATTGTATACGATTTGAACCGCTGTATGCATGCAAAATTAATTCGCAAGATTTCTGCAAATATGAACTTTAAGACATACGTTGGAGATTTTAAAATGGGCTTCGACGTGGTCTCAGAATCGTGTACTTGTATGCAAGGAGACCTAAGCCCAATGACGTCACACGAAGTTCTTGTACAGCGTACAACTATACAAAATACTGGCTTGAGGTAGAAGCATTTTATCGTTTTGTTTGACTTCCATCATACCCAAATTACAACTCAAGATTTATAGCTAGTTGCGGTTGGATGTATAGCTACATACCAGTTGCTCGTTTGTAACATTCTGCCTTAAAAATATAGTACACATACAGTCTGTGCAGTGTGAACGCACCCTAAGACGCCCTGCCTAACTGGAACGTGACCAGACTGGACGTCGCCAGCTACCTACCAAACAGTTAATACCGAAATGTATGGTAGGTAACTCACTTGACCTCGGTGTGGCGACGTCGCCAATTTGGAAGCGTGGCCACAAGCTACCGCTATACGCAGTTCGAGGCAGTGCTCTAAACGAAAAAAAAAAAACAAATTTTCTATAGTCTGTACATACCCTTATATACAGTCCACGCACGTGTATCCTTGACAGACGCTCTAGTTTATTTTCGTGACACTAGTTTCGTAAACATCTCCTACGCATATTTGATAATGTAATAAAAATACCGTCTAGGTTGTTCACCCCGTTTTTTTTTAATGGGATAAGGTGGCAAACGAGCGAGCGGATCACCTGATGTTAAGTGAACGCTACCCATAGACATCCGCAACAAGCAAATGTGTTGCCTATCTTTAATGGACAGAGGAGGGCATAGACAGGAATAAGGATATTTCCTTTTCCCCGTTAAACCCTCCCCGTCCGATCCTCTCCCCGTTCCTATCCTATTCTGATGAGGAAAGGGTGGGAAGGGGAAGAGGACTGGAATTAGGCCTCCGGCATCAGACGAATCGCAGAATAATTCTACTTCATGCCTGTTTTCTGTGGGGTCGTGGTATTTCACCGGTCGGGCCGGCCCATTCGTGCAACAGATGTTGTTGTTGCGGGCTCTACTACTGTTAATTATGGCGGACGGAACAAGCGTTTCACCTGATATTATGTAACCGCTATCAACGGGCATCTGCAACAAGCTAATGAGTTGCAGATACGTTGCCTACCTTTAATTTACTGAGGAGGGGTTTTATAAAGAGAGAAAAGAATATTTCCTTCTCCTATCCATCCGCTCCCTCGTCAAGAACGGTTGTTGACAATAAATTCGATAGAAAAAAAATTAACTGCGTCTATCGATGTTCTAAAATAATATAGATTTACTAGCAGTTGCTCGCGGCTTCGCACGCACTCCTTTGTTATTTTCCACATGACAAATGAACACAGTAATTATATATTACTCTTTTTTTTTAATCTAAACCATCCTCGAATCCCCTTGAACTGACACAAAAAATTTCTCCTCTATCACTTCTTATCTCTATTTCAGGTAGACATGGACTCGTTCTTCAGTCTGTTCGACCCGTCAGAGGGTGGGCAGAGCAAACAAACGAACAAGAAGCGACAGAAATCCGATGCCGACGCCAAAAAGAACCCAGATGCACCCAAAGGTAAATTATATTATTGTAAAAATTAAAACCAAATTAATGGCGGCTCGGAAAATCGCATGAGACGCTGGATAAAGGTGTGCGGCGGCGGGGGCATACTCCTGCGCGCGTTTTCCTCCACCTGCGATTGGCTTACGGGCTACGTAAGCCAATTGCTCTATGTGTGAGTTACTTTCGTACGCTGCGCCACACGCGCGTTCCATTCAAATTGTTTGTCTACACCTGCGCCGACGGGCGCTCGTGGCTAACCTCCGAGCCGCATTCAAGTTTGAATTACACTATATAACCTATGTTAAGAACAGTGGATCCACAATCACAACACTCGACTACTGTTTATCATTTTCGCTGTGTTGTCTATCTTGATAAAATCTTGACGTTTTTGTTTACCCCTTTTACGCATACAGTTTTTTTCATTTTACTCTGCTCCTAAGTTTCATAGCGTGATGATAAATAGCCTAGCAACTGTCGTAATACGTGCGTTCAAACAAACAAACTTTATATTAGTATAGAGATATTAAATCAAATTATTTATATATACTACTTTGGAGTGAGGTGTAATTATTGTAACAGATACAAATCACAGATATTCGTAGATACTAGATAACAGTTGTTTCTGTGATATCATATATCTGGTAAAATATCATTCATAATTCACAATATTCAATCATTCTGCACTACTCTTTACAAAACAAGAACTGTTCCTTTCTTGTTATCTGTTATTTCTGCTTCGTATGTAAATAATGTCTCGCTCTGACCCGCTTGATTGAATGTTACTAAAACAAGAAGCACCTAATATTACTAGTACTATAAATCTGTCTCGCTCACACCCGTTTGTTTGAATATTACTAAAACGAGAAGCAGCTAATATTACTAGTTCTATAAATCTGTCTCGCTCACACCTGCTTGTTTGAATGTTACCAAAACGAGAGGCAACTGGTATTAGTATATTATTAACCGGAAATTCAAATTGCAAACAGATATCATCCTTGAAAAATGACAACTCTTTCTAGTCGTATTATCTGTTCCTAACTTTCAGTTCGGAAACACTCGTAAGAATAATACTAATATTACGTCATTTATTATTTGACAATGTTGAAAGTTAAATATGTATTATATGCATAAAATTTAAATTCTAAATGTTGGTAAAATAGTTTTTTCTTCGTGGTAAAATAACATGATATGAAATATATTTGCAAATTCAATGAACTGACAGTCCCAAGCCTGACAATAATCTATTATTTGTACTGTACGTTTTTTTCTGACAGCAACGTGCTAAGAAAAATAACAGGCTGCTATTTATCTGTTATTACTGTGAACAGTAACTGGATTAAACCTGGTGCAACCCGAGACTAATACTACTACACCGTTCAGGTGTAAGCAAGTAGTTCCAAAAATATTTTATATATGTAGTTGAAATACCTTTAAATTAAATGATAATTGGCGTGACTAGTCTCACCGGTGAATTGGTGTGATAACGCGTTTCAAAGTAAAACCAGCGCTAATCTCAGAAACGGCTTAACCGATTTGGGTGCGGCTTTCACTAATGTATTGTGGTAAGCTTCACTTAACATTTAGTGTTTGTTTTATCTCAATCGGTTTATAAATAAAAAAGTTATATCAATGTAACTGTGCTACGGCCATACTGTGTCGACCACACATACGCGGGAAAAGGGCAGGGAGGTGATGATGATGTTACGGTAGTATTAAGGGTAATATCATTTCGTTTAAGTAAAATTGCAGGGCGGGTGAAAGCGCGGGGCACTACTAGTCTTTTATATATTAATACGCGAAAGAAAATTATAACCACAGTCTACTTGTTTTAAATGGGTGTGCATAAAGGCGTAGTTTCTCTATCCGTCAAAGGATGGCGCTAGTTGTACTTTGAAACACGATATCATATCACTTTTACGGTTAGGTGAAGCGCGCCGATTTTCACTAGTTTGACAATTTTGCACACACCGGGTATAAAGAAAATGACATGGTGAATAAACCGGTATTTTTTATTTTTATAAATTACTCGCACCTAAATGGTATTGAGTATTAATATTAAATATTAATCAATAATTGAAGATGGAATCCTACTAGTCATGGAAATGATTGCTACTTTTATTTCATTTTCATTTGATGAAATTACTATTATTTTTCACAGTGATTTCACATGTGAAATTTCACAGCCAATGATTTTTTTTCATAAAAATGTCACACTTGCTACTTTTTGCTACTGTAAATGAAGAATGAATTATGATTAATGGCGCTGCTATTTGAATTAGACCCTTAGCTTTTTGGCGGGAACATGCAAAGTGACGTAGCTTTTTGAAGATAAATAAATAAATATGCGCTCACGCCCGTAACCCAGAGGGGTAGG
>JWHW01020949.1:31737-43045 GCA_000931545.1 Papilio glaucus
GGTGTGCCAGGATCGCGCCAAATGGAAATCCATGATCTCTGCCTACCCCTCTGGGTTACGGGCGTGAGCGCATATTTATTTATTTATTTTATAGTTAGGATTACAGTTTGTTAAAAATACAGTTGAAAGTCGGTGGTGAAAATCATTACAATATTTTTGTATTAATCATTAGGGCAAGCGACGTTTCCACGTGCGTCGTGAGATTATTCAAACGCTGGAAGCTTTGAAGTTGTACAAAGAGACAAAGGAACACGCGATGGTGGTGCCGCTCTGCAGCAGGTCCAAGGACGTCGTGGAGCCCATGTTGAAGCCACAATGGTGACTATGCATGCCTTGGCTATTGCAGTTAGAAACTAAATTAGTTAAAAAACGCTTTTTTATACAAGTTTGCAAATGAGCAAGCTGTTCACCTAATATTAACTGAACCCTACCCATGGGCATCTGCAACAAGGTAATGAGCTGTGGATGTCGCCTACCTTTAATGGATAGAGCAAGGGGGGGGGGATAACAGAAAAAGGATGTTTTCTTTTACTATGCATCCTCATCTCTATCAAATCTTCTTCCCCTTCCCATCTATTTAGAAAAGGGTGGGAAGTATGGTTTTTGAAATATATTAGTTCTAGTATTTTATTACTTCAAATGTATGTTTTAATTTTAATTTATTAGGTTTATACTTTATTAATGATTGTCATTCTTCTTATTAAGTCATTTAAGAAAAAACTTTATCAAGACTTGTCAAATATTGAAGCTGTTTGCGTTGTCATTGTCAGTTGAATTATGTACAATCACTTCGTTGGTTAAATGTCAAACAGTTTTTGGTTAAAATGTGGAGCTGCGAAAATAGTTGGGCAACTGATCGTCGCATCAAACGAGCAAGGGGTTCACCTGATTCTTTTCCTACCTTTAATGGACAAATGAGGGATAGACAGGAAAAGAGATATTTCCTTCTATTCACCCCTTCCCTCGTCTAATCCTCTTCACCTTCCTACGTAGAAAACGATGGGAAGGCAACGAGGATCGACATCGGGCCTCCGGCACCTCACTCGTCAGATGAAACGCAGAAACATAAAATACTCCTACTTCACGACTGTCTTCTATGAGGTCGTGGTATTTCACCGGTCTCGTATTAAATTCACCGACAGGTACATCAAATGCGATACAATGGCCGCCGAGGCGATAAAGGCTGTGAAAACTGGCGAGCTAAAGATAATACCCGATGTGCACGAGAAGACCTGGTACCATTGGATGGAGAACATCCGCGACTGGTGCATCTCGCGCCAGCTGTGGTGGGGGCACCGCATCCCTGCCTACAGGGTCACACTGCCTACAGAGGTCAGATATACATAAAATAATAGCATAATATTTATTAAATCCCAGAATTGTATTAGGCTACGGCAGTGGTTCACAAAGGTGAATCAGCTCCGATCCATCTAACAAAAAAATCCTCTTGGTTGGTTCAGTTGGTTAAGTTCTATATTTTAGGAACCATTAATTCGCACAAGACCCACTAGTGGGTCGCGACCCATAGTTTTTGAATTTATGGACCAGGGAATAAGTGAGTTATAATATACATTGTTATGTATGTACATGGAACCACCATTGAAATTATTGGATAAGACTAAATCCTACCCATCTACCAATGCTTCCTTCTACATAAACACAGTTTTCGTTAGGTAGATAGATGTGTTTATAACATATCAATATACATGTTAAGCCCTCGTCTGATGTGTTTAGAGGCGGGGCGAAGCCCGAACGGGAGGGCCGCCGCGGCGGCGTCGCACTCGTTCAGGCCACAAGAAGAGCGCACGCGCACGCGCGCGTAAGCCTCCGCCCCACAACTGTACAGTCGTACGTCTACAATATGATAACCATGCTGATGCATATTCCTTTTTGTTCCCTTGGTTTGCTTTTTATACAGCACTCATCGATTTTAACTCGGTCTTAGTTTATTTTAATTAAAGCTAACGCTGCCATTGTGAGGAATGTTCGAGACTGAATAACGGTTAGAAATACAGTAGAATGAGAAAAGTTTAGTTTGGAAGGTAGAGCTAAGCATTTTCTGCACCTTTTTTTTATTGTGAGCTAGTTCGCTTGATAAATTAGTAAAAAGTGTATATCAAGTTGTTTGAAAAGAATTTAATGCCAGCGTATAAGATTGGCGGTTTTTACCTAAAATTTCGAACTTTCGTAAATCAAATTTTCATGGAAAAGTTCGAATTTGATTTGTAAAAAGCTGAATTTGATTTGGAGAAGTTTGAATTTTAATTAGAAAACCTATACATATAAGAAGTGGAGAGTTTTTGTAATCAGCCAGGATGCACTATATGGATGATGCAGAATCAGATTGTACGAAAGGAAACGCTGTTGTTGACTGACTGTCTACCCTTTATAACGTTTGCATGATTATTATTTATAACATTATATAAACCTAATTGTTTTTACAAGATATAAATACCTACAAGAATTGATACTTGTGTCAAATTTTTAATTTATTTCCTAGTGTAAGTAACAATTAAAATTAAATAAATTATTTATATAATTAACAAACGAATAATGAATAATTTATTGTTTTAACTACACTAGGATTTTGTTGTGAGGCTATTGACTGCAGAATTTATTTATATGTTTTACAACTTAACATACAGAAGCAAGAAGAACTGTGGGTGTCTGCGCATACAGAAGAAGAGGCGCTCACGAAGGCAGCAGCCAAGTTCCAAGTGCCCAGCGAAGAGATCTCACTGAAGAGAGACGATGATGTCCTTGACACTTGGTTCTCTTCCGGTCTCTTCCCCTTCTCTATATTTGGATGGCCCGACCAGACTGAGGATTTGCAGGTAATCTTAAGGCTTCTTATACATTTTTTTAACGTTATGACTAAGTTAAAGGATTTGTTAAGCTTCGATTTCACTTGAAGAAACAAAGTAATCGGTAGTTAGAGCGACAGAAACTCAACTCTGTCCATTAAAGGTAGGCAACGCATCTGCAACACATTTGCTTGTTGAGGATGTCTATGGGTAGCGTTCACTTAACATCAGGTGATCCGATTGTTCGTTTGCCACCATCTACCATAAAAAAAAAGAATATAGACGACAACAAGAGACATTTTTATAGAAGGGAAACTGGGATAAAGACATCCTCTACTTAGGCAGAATTCTATTGTTATTTGGTTTTTGATTGAATTATGATCTATATTATAATATAGAGTATAACAGTTAGTCAAGAATTGTGTAATGATTGTATTTGCAGGCATTCTACCCTGGAACTTTGTTGGAAACAGGCCACGACATCCTGTTCTTCTGGGTTGCTCGGATGGTGTTCTTCGGTCAACGTCTGATGGGGAAACTGCCCTTCAAGTGAGTTAACTTTGATTGATTTAAGTTTTTAAGGAATTTAAACAAAAGATATAAATTAAAATTATAAAATTACCTGTATTTGATATATGATAAATTAAATTTCATGATGAATGAAATTTGCAGGTGGCTCAGTGGTATAGGCCCCGACTTGCGTACTGTAGATCGCGGGTTCGAACCCGGACAGTCGCTTTACTTTGTGTAATTTATTTCATCACCACGGTTCCAAAAACGGTGAAGGAAAACATCGTGAGGAAACCGACATGTCTTAGAACCACCAAATTCAAAGACATGTGACATCCACCAACCCGCACTGGCCCAGCGTGGTGGTATACCGCCCCTTCTCAGGCCCCCCTCTTCCTCTCCAAGAGGAGGCCTGTATCCCTGCAGTGGAGAAACTAAAAAAGTTTGAAAAAGTTTAATTAATTTAAAAAAAAATAATTGAGCGAAATTGAGATTTGATAAGATTGACAAGAGAAATGTATGTTAAGAAAGTGAGTGGCATTGTTGGGGTACTCTTAAGCGAACATAAACCGTCCAGATTGGTGAGATACTAAAGAAAGGCGGTATTAAGAGCGCCCGTAACCAACTATATACGGTATGCGTAGATGTATGAATATAGAAAAAGCGAGAGAGGTGTACCAGGACCGTGGCTAATGGAAAACCCTAATCACTCTAATAAAAATCCCTATTTTAATTTTTGACCCTGAAAGCGTTAGTACATATATTACTCTATCCCTGGGGTGGGCAACCTTTTTGAGTGTGCCAAAATCAGCCAAGTGTCAAAATCAGCCAAAAATGGTTTGGCATGTGGAAAAAATTTTGTGGAAGAGACACAAACTTTTTCCACATGCCAAACCATTTTTTTGAACCCAAGGGGTAGGCAAGGGTAACCTATGCTCTTGCGTGCCAGAGACAAGTCATCGACGTGCCAAGTTTGGCACGCGTGCCAGAGGTTGCCGACCTCTGCTCTACCCGAAACGTCATCTGTACCATGCTATATAGTGTGTAACTATTAAATCTGTTGTGCAGAGAAGTCTACCTCCACCCGATGGTGCGCGACGCTCACGGGCGCAAGATGTCCAAGTCTTTGGGCAACGTGATCGACCCCGTGGACGTGGTGCGCGGCGTCACCTTGGATCAGCTGCACGCGCAATTGTTGGACTCTAATCTGGACCCTAAGGAAATCGAGAAGGCAAAGTTGGGCCAGAAGCAGGACTACCCTAATGGTATACCAGAGTGTGGCACTGATGCGTTGAGGTGAGTCTTAGGACGGAGTTCTTTGTCGTAGGTTATTCGTTTGTTGGCGGGCTGAGGGGCTGGACCGAAAAAAGTGTAACAATGAAAAACGCTACCGAAACCGACGTCTTTTCGCAGTAATATTTGTGGCATTTCCAATACATTTTGAGGATATTCAAAAACATTTATAAATTTAACGTTTAAAACCCCGTTTTTATTAAATCATTAGTAAATACAAACACGTAAAAGATAAAGCTAAACCTAAAAAACTCCTATTATTATAACTTTGATGGAGTCAAACGAGGAAGCGAGTGACCGGCGGGGATATCGTGTAACCACTCCTCCCATAGACATCCGCAACCCTCAAGCGTTGCAGATGCGTTGCCAGCCTTTTCGTAGAGGAGTTTGGATTGTTTTAAAGTTATTTCTTTAACAATCTAATAGTGTTTTACTTTAATATGATTTTTGTCTTAATTATCTCTCGAAACGGACATATATTGTAATTACAAATAAAAACATTTCCCAAGTTAAAGTAATGTTTATAACACAGGTTTGCGCTCTGCGCTATGACGCAAGGCCGCGACCTGAACCTGGACATCCTGCGCGTGCAGGGCTACAGGTTCTTCTGCAACAAGCTATGGAACGCCACCAAGTTCGCGCTCATGTACTTCCCCAAGGATACCACGTATAGGGTAAATATGAATATGATAGTCTTGGAGTTCTCAAATTAATCTTTTACAGTAGTCTGAGGCAAACGTGTGGTTAGGAAAGAGCCCCTCCACTTTCCTAAGAGAGAAGAAAAAAGACAGGTAAAAGAAGAGTAAGGAATGTTAGGAAACACCTAGCCAAAAGGTAAATTTGCCTGAAGCATTCCTCCACATCAGTATTCTAAGGGTGATCGGTGAACCTACAAATTGGTTTTTTTAACAATTGCTGCTGTTTGATTCCACCACTTTTACATAAATCCGAACTAATTTAATGTTTTGCTATGTTAGGTACATTCGAGCAATGTTCCACCTCTCTCGGCGATGGACCGCTGGATGCTGTCGCGCGTGTCCCTGGCGGTGCAGAAGGTGAACGCCGGCTTCCAGAACTACGACTTCCCGTCGGCCACCACGCACTGTTACAACCTCTGGCTCTATGATCTGTGCGATGTTTACTTGGTGAGTTATGTTTTTTGAAGTTAAAACTTCTTTACCCAAGTTAGACTTTTGGTAGGTGATAGGGTCGCGTGTAACATATGTCAGCAACACTCGTCAGTACCACGCGTCAGCAACACGTGTCAGCAACACTCGCTAGCAACATGTTTATTTGTTTTGAAGCTTCTTTTATTTATTTATTTTTATTCCATTTTGAATTTGTATCGTTAGGATACCATATTTTTGTTGATTATTCATTTTTGAACTATAGTCGCGCCTTACTACCTGTTATGACTGCATGTGTTTTCACTACTTGACGATGATCGTATATCAATGTCTAAATCTCTTATACTGAAATGTGACCAACGGAGTCAGAATCGTAAATAAATATTAGTGATTTTTAACATGTCATAAATTTTGCCTCAGCTGAGAACTTCATGAACAATAACAATTAATAATTTCAAAAACCATGTATGTTGTAAAAAGTTGGTCATTTCATTATATTGGTCTTAAGATAAATCTAGTTTATCAATGCGCAGGCCAAACTACTGGGCCCAAAGATTTGAAATTTTCCACATAGATTTCTGTTCTTACTTAGACGAGCGCTAAGAAAAATATTTTGTTAATTCATCCCCTAAAGGTCTAAAGTAAGGGATGACAGTTTGTAGGTTGCATTTATTTACATAATTTTTACTTTTATTTACAGGAATATCTGAAGCCAGTGTTCGCTGCCGGTTCGGACTCCGAGAAGGAAGCGGCGAGGAGGACTTTGTACACCACTTTGGAGTACGGCTTGAAGTTGCTTAGTCCGTTCATGCCGTTCGTCACGGAGGAGCTGTACCAGCGACTGCCGAGGGCCGACACCTCTTGCCCGTCGATATGCGTCGCCAGCTATCCTACTGTGAGTAAGCCAATAAACAGCAGAGCAATTCTCGAAACATATACTCGGCTATGTCGGAAACGACTCTAGCGAATTGGATGAAATTTTTCTATTTAGATACTGTTTTTATTTTTAAAATTATAACGCGTAATCTCATAAAAAATGTACATAATTTAGGTTCGAATAATGTTTTAATATAGCGCCATCTAACAAAAGTATGAGATATCATCTTTGCACCTGGTACATTTTTTAATAATGACGTAATTACTTTAGGAGGCAGACACACCATGGCGATCAGAGCAATTGGAGTCCGATGTGGATACTGTCTTGAAAATGGTTCACCTTATCCGTTCCACTCGATCCGAATACAATCTGACCAACAAGCAGAAGACCATAGCGCACGTCATCATCTCACCGGAACTTAAAGTGGAAGAGTTAAAAGCTCTGATGAGGAGTCTGCAGTCTCTCGCCAATAGTGAACTGAGCGATGAAGACCCACCAACAGGCTGTTCTATTCTCACCATATCCGATAAGATTGAAGTGCATTTGGTGCTGAAGGTAATATTTATTTTACAGTACAAGGAAGCAAACGAGCCAACGGCTCATGTGAAGTGAAGTGACTACTACTTTTGCAATTATTAGAGGAGCTAGCGGATGCGCAAGCTCTCATAACTACCTCTATGAGGTACCTACTATATACACGGCAAGGCGACTGTCCTGTGACCGTGTGGCGCCGGTCCATGTCCAAAGACGGCATGACGCATCCACCGTCTTTATAGTTATGTATTAACTTTTGAGATACTCTCTTTGTCTCTCTCTCACTAATTTTGTATCTTGTTTTCTTAGTAATTCGAGTATGGTGCTTCACACTCAATTTTTAATAAAATTTATTGTCTTACAAAATTTAACTAGTAATATATGTTTAATAGGGCCTGATAGACCCTGAGAAGGAGATCGCGAAGCTTGAAAAGAAGAAAGAAACACTGTCACAAACCATAGGCAAGCTCCAGCAAGCGATGGCTGCGGATGACTACTCTGTAAAAGTACCAGCGGAGGTACAAAAGACCAATACGGAGAAACTGTCCCAGTCGCAAGGCGAGCTGGAAAGACTTGAAAAAGCAATGGAAACATTAAAGCTCATGTAATAAATGAATATTGTATAATTCTGAAGAATTTATTAAATGTCAGTTTTTCTGAATTGACTAGCTGAATATCTTCTCATTGTTAAATAAGTTTAAGTAAAAAAATATGCATTTTGAAATAACTAAGTATTCAACTTGTGTTCAATTATCAAATGAAACATCACAATGTTTTATTTATTAAGATATTAATGAATACAGTTACTTAACTGTGTTTTATTCTTCAATAAACTTCAGTTTGTAATTTTGTTTCTATGTAAAAATTGCTATATATGTAAATATTGCAGTGAACAGTTGAAAGCAATATATATAATATACACCATGTCCGATGTGATGTAAATTTTACAACAATCCCTTCAATACTTATTTATTGACATACGTTTTGTAATAAAATGTTTTGCTGAATTTGTTGTTTTATTTAAAAACTTGTATGTGCCTATGTTTTGGTATAATTACACAATGTATATAAATTCGTATTCCATACGTTGACTATGATGAAGCAGTAGCGAAACTGCTCTTCCAGTCAATTTGAGAGAGAGAAACAAACATTCCTTAATCACGTGAACATTCATTGGCCACTTCAAATCACCGATCCAATTAATAGAAAACAACAGAGCAAGCACTAATTTCTGCTCTAAAGACAAGACAGTAATTACAATGCTTATATTCTACATCACCAAGGAGGCTAAAAAAATTTTGTATTTTAACAATATATCAGAATAATTTCTGACTGATTTTTCCAATATCAGTTTTTCTGAACGCTTCGTAACTGTCAATGTCATTGTATTTTGGTTATGTTTAAAAAATTAACATCATGATTTTTGGTTTGGTCAAAATAAAACAAAAAATTGTTACAGTATTGTAAGCTTTCAATTACAAATTTAATATCCTATAAATTTCATAGTCTAATAGTTTATTATTGTTAAAACCTGCATTATTAGTGGAAATTTTGAAGCCATTTTGTTTAGCTAAAAAATGGAATTTCCTACACTTGGAGAGCACTGCCAAAACGAAGATTGTAAACAAAAAGACTTTTTGCCTTTACAATGTAAATGCGGGAAAGTATACTGCCGGGACCACTTTGGTGAACATTGCACTTCTGGTCTTTGTGAAATGGCTCCTAAACCCAGAGATATCAAATTGAAAAATGACGATGAAATATTTAGATGTTCAAGCGAAGGTTGTAAAAAAGGGAATTTACATAAGATGTTTTGTAGCAAGTGTAATAAACACTATTGTATTGAACACAGGTTTCATCCGTAAGTATTGTGATCGAGAAGTAAAAATGCTAGTTACTCACCTGGCTGGCAAATAACATTTATTTTGAACGCCTTAAAGTTGCTTTTAACACTTGCTGGCCGCTGCCACGGCACAATTGTTTTCCTTGCTTGTAGCTTATGTTTTCATATAATATGACAGTCGCTCCCTTCAGTCACTCCTTGCTAACCTAATGCGAGTGCGAGTGCGCCATACCTATATAGAATATGTTAATAGAAAAAGCATTTAATTTTAGATCATGCCCCGAAATAGATGATGAAACTATGGCAATGAAAATAGAACAGTATGAAGCACCAAGAAAGCAATTCCATGAAGCCAACAAAAACTTACAGCAGAAGGTGAGCTATTGTGTTACTTTAAGAATTTTTTCTTCAACATTTATACATTGTTTTAATCAATCAGCATACCCTTAAGTAAGGACTAGCTGTGTAGCCTACCCAGTCACTATAGTACACCTTTACTCTCCTAAAACCTCTACAGTATTACTAAATTATGAGTGTATTCACTGAACCTGAATTGGATGGGAAGGGGGTTAACAGGGAAAAGGAAATATCCTTTTACCTTCCTCTGTTGATTATAGGTAGACAATGCCTCTGCAACACATTTGTTTGTCATGGATGTCTATTGGGTAGTGCTCACTTAATATCTGGTGATCTGCTTGATATTTGACATCTTATTCCATTAAAAAAATATACTTTAATGTAGAAAAGCCTTTTTTGAGAAATAATGAAGGTATTGTATTTTGTTTATTTATTTCAGATAACAGAAAATATAAGAAAAGCTCTACAATCATCAGCGAAAGTGAAGACTGCAACAAAAATCCATCTGATGAGGATAAAACAGAAGGCTTTAGGACCCAAGTCCGTACCAGCTTCGGAAAGAGTATATTTTTCTATAAAAAAACCAGCTAAAGTTGAAGCAAAACCAGTGAGAATTGTTTCAGATGTAGATAGCGTAGAAAAAATTGAAACTGTCACCTTGGATCCGGACTTAAAGGACACTATCCCAGTTTTTATCAGTTCAAAGTGGAGCCTTGGTAGAGTACTGGACAGTATTTGCGATACTTGCAACATTAAAAATGATAACAATAAGTTCGGAGATGTAAAACTGCGGCTTTTCAGACAATTAGATGGTTACTGTATAAGTCCTTTGAGAATGGATGTAGAAATTATTGATTTAATAACTAATGAAATATTAGTGGAAGGAGATAAATTAGTTGTGGAATACATTAGTAATAGTGTATCAAATGGTTTGGATGACAATTCTCATATATTTCTGTTGAGTTAATAATTATTGAAAAATTTAGTACATTACAGTTGCCTGCTGAGCTGTTGTGGTAAATAACAACTGCATAAGATCATCGCAAAACACAAGATCATGTTTTGTTAGTACAGTGCTGTTAGTAACATTTCGGAAATCAGATATATATACATATAACGGCCAGGTAGTCTGATTTCCGAAATGTTACTAATAGCACTGTACTAACAAAACATGATCTTGTGTGTCCACCTTCTCGCCCAGTGCGGGTTAGTGGGTGTCAAATTTGGTGGTTCTAAGACAAGTCGGTTTCCTCACGATGTTTTCCTTCACCGTTTTTGGAGCAGTGGTGATGATATAAATTTACACAAAGTAAAGGCCTGGGTTCGAACCCGCGATCTACAGTACGTAAGTCGGATTCTAAACCACTGGGCTACCACTGCTCTCTGGAAACAAGACCAATTAAAAATATGAGTTAGTTATTATATCAGTTGTTATTGTTAAGTCATGTCATACCAATTTCTTTTTGTTTCATAGCTTTTGTAGTAATGAACCACATTACATACTTTATGAATCAAATACTTTGTATACAGTTATATATTATATGATTTGGAAGATGTAATTTTATTCTTGCAAGTGTATATTATATGAATATTAAAGTTGTATATCAGGTTATGTAATAAAAGAAGAAATTTTAATAAATAATAGTATAATAATATCAATAGTATTTCATGTAAACTTAATCCTAAACTTTAAATCTAAGCTTAACATAATTAAAGCACGATTTCTCCATTCCCTTTGCTGACTTGCGATTGGGATCTGTTGTAATCAATCAGCGGCATCAAGGGTGCGGGGGCCGAGGGGTTGGTCTGAGCCGTCGGGGGCGGGGTCGCCGTCAACTTATACTTCTCTATCAACCAGTTACACTTCCCGGTTCGCGCTATCAATGTTATAAGGTCTCTCCGGTACTGCTTCGTTAAGATAGCGTATAGGAATGGATTCGCACACGCGTTCAACGGATAGAAG
>JWHW01021031.1:0-11934 GCA_000931545.1 Papilio glaucus
TTCACCTCTTGTTCAGTAAAATCAGTTACTGGTGCAGGAGTAGCGTAGTTGGGAATGTAGTTGCTGCGCTTGGGTCACATGAAAGAGATTAAGGAAAATGTGAAGGTGAAGTAGGTGTTTTCGATTAAAAATAAATTCTTGGGTTCTACTATCAAATATTAATTGCTAGTGGTATAAGATACGCCATTAGAAATGTATCCTCTCATCTGTTATTTGATTAAATCAAATCGAACTCGACTTTAAGATTCTGTTGTACAAACTTGACTACTAGACTCGCCAACGGCAAGTTACGTAAGGGTTCAAGGGTACCTAATTTGGTTATTACATTTAACATTATAATAATAATACCCTTGGACATTCTTCTCACACGGCCATCTGATCCCTAAGCAGAGCTTGTGCTATGGAAACCAGATAACTGACATACTACATATACTACATTTCTTTTGTAAATACATACTTAAATAGAGAATTACACCCAGACTCAGGACAAACAGACATGTTCATGAACAAATGCCTGTTTTGCGTGGAAATCGAACCCACGACCTGCGGCGTGAAAAGCAAGCATTTTACTAACCACACCAACTAGTCCGTCAGTTGTCATTACTAGTATCTAATAATCTAAGTCCTGATCAAATAACAGATGAGGGTATAAATTTCTTATGCCGTATCTTAGACCACAGGGTTACTATATTACAAACTAAACCATGATATTAAAGATTTGATTGCATTTAGTAAAGAATTGTACTTACTTGGTGCTTTTCTAAAATCGTAAGGGGCTCCTCTAAGTGATACATTTCTAACATATCCCACTTTGACAAGAGCATCACCTATTGTATTGAAGTATGCTCCAGTACTGTCATGTGAAGGGTCCAGCCACTCGACTGGCTCCGGATCTCCCCATCCTGGGACCCGTATGTCCACACCCTCCGGGTTTCTAGTGGTTCTTGTAACATTGTCATACTCCAGCCTGGTGTTATCCACCCAGCAGTCAATAACAAATGGTACCAATAGCTCCAAGTTCAACCATATATTGAAGTAGTCGGTAGATGTCTTAGCACATATGTAGTGCACTACATTGCTTTTATTTAATCTAGCTTCCAGTTGACTTCCACCATCACCCGGTACTGTTTTAAAAGTATATTATACGTTAGAGTTATGTTGCTTCAGAATTATTACATCAACAAAGTTTACTTAATATAATTATAAAAAATATAAATATAAGTCTAAATCAAAATTAAACAATAAATTATACAGAATGGATATAGGATGATGGGCTGAAAAAATAAGAATCTGTTAGAGAAGAGAGAGAAGAAATAGTAAGAGTCAGAAAAATATGAATATAAAAGGAACAATAAGGTGGTGACTGACAACCTTAAGTCTAAAATATTTAATTAATATTCTAATTTTATTTTTTATTATTAAACAAAAACAATAAGCAGTAAAATATTCAAGGAATTTTACAAATTGGTTCCTGGGCAAGCCTGGGCATACCTTCTTTTATTAATGTTGTGTCAATGAAATATTCTTAGTGTGGGCTTAAACTGCCAAAAGCATATAATAAAACAAAATGTCATCTCAGTTTTTTCAGTGAGAAAGATAGAGAAAAAGATTGTATTGCACACAATTTCATGCCAGTGGAAACCCATGGTTAACTATTATAACCATTGTAGAGTATAATTTTTCAAGTTCAAGTACGTAGTAACTACAAAAAAATATTCATTAAATTTTTAATCTGGGGATATGTTAAAAATATCCCCAGTAGTGGCAGATTTGAATAATTGGTTGACCTTGGCCCTTAGTATATACCATTTTCCTATTTGTGATGCAAATTGATGAAGGAAAAATTGATAAGAAATGCAGCTGCTGTGTATGTTCTTTTGCTGATTGGATGGTTTTTTCTAAATTACACTTTATAAGTTAATGTTATAATACCATTTATTATAATATAATAATAATAAATCAGCCTTTTCTAGAATGTTACCCACTGCAGGGGTACAGGCCTCCTCTCCGAGAGAGGGAAGCATTTATTGCTCCCTATTTAATGCCAATTCTAAAAGCGAAGTTCAGTATATATATATTTATTTGGATCTTGGCCACCCTAGGGCCAGGCCTACTGAGCGGCCCGATTAAAAATTAATTTAAGAGCCATTAAGACTATTGAAACAAAACCTTTACCAACGAGAATTTTAAAAAAGCCACTTTGAGATATGTTATAAATGTTCAAGTTTTTCAATTTCGTAAATAATAACAACCATGCATATAAAATACACTCGCAGTTAAATTTATACCATGACAAGTGATATAATGAATTGTTTTACAAGAAGACAATGCCACTCCATACACTTAACAAGATTACGGGCAAGTACTTACTAAAAATAACAGGCGATAATCCCAGGGAATCCTTCGCAAGAAAACTAAATAATAATCCAAGTGCGAAAAACAATTTCATTTTGGCCATGACTGATATTATTACGGTACACCTTACTCAAGTATTAATATACAATTATTTCTTTTAATTTCCTTATTAACACGCAACGGTACAGTCGAGTTACACAAGAAACTCAAGGCGCTGTGACGTTAAATATGGTTCGATGTGAACGGTTGCTGTAGAGTAATAAACATAATATTGATACGATAACACACGAAATCCGGAAAAGCGTCAGCTGTGTCTCTGTTTATATAAACAACCTTAAAATAGTAAGCTATTCAATATTAACCTTTAAAATCGAAGTTGCATTCCGTTTTAAGTTGATGATATGACACTGACGTTTAAAATATTTATTAAGTTTATACGCGCTCAGAGATTTTCATATAAGTACTACTTTAAAATGAAATATGAATCTCAGATCATTAAAAAATAATAACATGTTTTTTTATTCCTTGGTAATAAAATTTACTTTTAACTTAAAATGTTAACGGAACGTATTTGCATTCGTTCTGAAATTATCTACTTACTGAATTGTAGACATTGCGGTATTTTTACTTGAGGAATTAAATTTAACATTAAATCGGAACAAAAAAATATAAAATCTCGGTTTCCGCCATTATCATATTATAGATTCTATTATTTTTAAGAATATTAAATAAAAGGTTTTTTTTTTTATAAATGTCTCTTTTGATTTCTCAACGTAACAAATGTCAAACATTTCCCTCCTACAGCGCAGGCGCGCAAAATTGAATATTTTAAAATGGAAAATCAATGAATAAGACATTTTATACCGTAATATTTTAGCGCTTTTTATAGATTTTTGATACTATTAAACAATAAAATGTTAGGGATAACCAATAACAAGGGAACAAAAGCAAGCGGTATTCGCTTTATTGTTAAAAACTGAAATGTTTCTGCAGGTAAAATACCGACCGTAAATCGATAGAATTGAAACAGCGATCAGTGACTTTTGTTTCTTTGTTTACTTCCAGGGTCGAGTTATAATTGTTTGGTTGTCTTGGCTTGTTGGTGGCATTTGTGGTGTTGTTATTTTCTTAATTATTATATGTTACTGCCGCCTCATGCCGCGCCATCAGAAATCATTCGGTAAGAATTTTACTCATATTTTACACGTTGTGTGCATTTACGCATAACATTAATTTTGTTTTATTTTCAACTAAATTATGTAAAGGATTAAAATATAATAATGTTTTATTTCAGACGAACAGTACCTTAAAAATACTTACACTATAAAAGAAGACCATGGATATTCCCATCAAGATTATAACAGAGTAAAACTACAAGCTGAGGTAAAATTCATATTTTATTTTTTTGCTAGTATTTTATAAATACATTTTAGATATTATCATATATATTTCATTGACGACCAAACTAAAGATTCCGTCTGGAGGTATAAATAGGCTTTTGCGAAAAGGCTGCTACCTCATCTACGATTATAGCCCACAAAGAGCGTAAGAGAAGCTTGCTTAGGGCATTGCGAGGATCAGTAGCCAGTGTGGGCACCACGATGTCACCAGATGCACCTCGGGGAATAAATTTTGGTTTAAGTGCTAGGTCTAGTAATTTATAATTTAACCTGCACATGTTAAATATTTAAGAATTATTTTTACAAATTGACGTTTTTATTATGCCATATTTTACATTTTCTCATTTTGTTAAATTAGTTAAGTTGTCATTGTGCATTACGCGGGGGTTGTCACATAGATATATTTTCATATTTCCTCGCATCTGCAGGCAAAAGAGAACACGAGTACATAAAGTAGGGCTGTCACATACATATTTTTAAATATTTCCTTGCAGGTGCAAGTGCAGAGACACAGCCGTCCGGCAAGCTACGCGGGCGACGCGGAGTGGCGGCGTGCGCGTGACCAGCCGCGTCCGCACGTATCGCAGCCCGTGCCGCAGCCCGCGCACTGCTACGTCAACCGCGTGCCCGAGGCGCGCGACCACACCGTGCAGTACGCCTCTAGCAGCAGTCAGTACACACTATAGAATACTAATATCCCAATAATTTTCACATAGTAGTAGGTCCAGAGTATTCTGTATGACCTTACTGAATATCTATAACTACTATAGATTGTGACCTTACTGAGTATTGGTCAAGTGGTTTACCAAACCTTGACCAGATCACCGAAGTGTGGTCATTTATGGAGACCTACTCTGCGTCGAGCCGGGCTTACGTGGCTGATGTTACAGAACCTATAACCTTCAGAATATTGGTATGAAGTAGAGGTATTTGTGCGTTTTATTCGGTAAATGAAGTATCTAAATGGTCAAATACCTTTCCTTTCCCCGTTTTCGTCTTAAAAAAGGCGTCATATCATTTTCATGTCTTTTCATAACAAATGAAAAACAAACGGGCATTAACGGGTAAATAACAAGTGTAGATTTAATAACTTTTTTAATATATTGTGTCTCTTTCAAAAAATATAATTTAATATTTGCCAGTGTTGGATGAGATCGACAATGGTGTGAACATGGACGCGCTGAAGACGCGGTCTCTGCCGGCCTTCCTGCGGCCCAAGCCGCGCCCGCTCTCCACAGAGGACGACCTGCAACAGCTCTATGCAAAGGTAACCAATGACATAAATCTTACCACTAGTATATTTAAAGTTTTCTTCGACATATCATATTTCTACCAATTTTCACAAAACCGTAATGAATTGTGTATAAACTTTAATATGGCATAATAAATAGAATTTAATATCTCAGGTGAGTTTGAGCAAGAAGCACAAGAACCGCATGCGTAACGAGCACGCCGCCATCATCGCGCTCAGCAAGTCGCACAGCCAGTTCTTTGACGCCGACGCTGTCATCGTCTACGACCAGAGAACTGCGTTGTAATCACTGATCCATACCTACAATTTACATCTGACGGATGTGTCCTGTAACTGTGAACTATAGTTAGGGTTGTCACTAATTTAACAAGCCCGTTTTGACAGCTGTCATTGCAACATAATTAGGGATGTAAACCATCATACATTTGAAATCGATACAAAGTTTTACGACTTTTAGTGTCGTAAAGTTCTCTACGTCGTTCTTAGCTGTCAATGGGCTCATGAAGTTGACAGGTATAGTGACATAACGTATCGTAAAGTTCAGATTGACATAAACCTTGTTGTCTGCTGCGATTTTCATCACAGATTAAATATGTTGTTACATAAAAATATTCGGTAAATACAACATTTGGTTAGTAAGTGGTGTGTTTCACCACCACAGACTCCATTTCAGTGTCCAGTACACTTAGTAATGTGAGATATTGTGGTCAAGCACTAAAAATTTATTAAAAATGTTTTGGCTAAAAGCGAGTGGGTATCGAGATACTCGAGTAATTTTCAATTTGGTAACAAATAATCTTTAGACTCCCAATAATCATTATTCAATGTATTTCTCTTCCGCTATTGAATTTCCTCTTACATATCAATAGTAGCAGTATGTGTATACGTATCGACCTACAAGTAATCATATATATAAAAATAAGCGCACACTTATGTCTACGAGTGGTTTTAAGGACGTTTTTATCCTAAAATATCATATTATAAGATTTTGGGCGCTATGCATGTTTTATTAGCAATTAAAAAAAATGTAAAAAAATACTAAATTCATAAACTTTAGCAAAATATAATTCGCTTTCTTAAATATTTTTAGTTTAAGTGGCTGTATGACTATTTTACCTTTGCCTAAAAGTTTTTGCCGCCAAAAGTTATGATGACAGTCAGTGATTTTAATTTTTGCTAATAAAACATACATAAGTTTTAACCTTACCAAAATGAAAAGTTCAGTTCGAATTGGCATATTGTGATTGATATCATGTGATATAATTTAATAACGAAATTGTGGCCTAATAATGTTAAATACGGTTTACTCAATTCGGTACAGTCCCGCGCAAACTTTGATGCTACATTAAATGTATTTCACTGTCCTGTACTGTTTTCATGCTATCTTCAAAAGAATGCTCATTAGCTTTAGTTGAATTACCAAAGTACCTAATAAAGTTCATTTTTTCGGTGCTAACCTTCAGATTTCTTCAATAATTTTATCGAAATATATTAAAGATTCTATTTATTGTTTATTTAGATGCATGTTGTTTCGTAAAGCAAATATTTCTATTTATGATTTTAGCGGAGTAATAAAGGTCATTAGAACATTTAAAGAGCTGAAAACTGGGGACGTATTTTTAAAATAGATTTTAAATTTTTATAGCTAGCTATTCCCTAGTCAATAGTTGTTATTATGCGTGTCCCGTTTGTTCGCGACGTGTGCGTCCTGTTTAGTGTTATTGTTAGAGCGGCATTCCGTAGCTGTTAGTTTAGGCAATATTGTGTATATCATGTGTATACCAAGTTGTCTAGTTATACGCAGATAGGCACTTAACAAGTAAACTCCGTCGTAGCCCTACAAAAGCAACTCCTCTTAAAAATATGCGAGGAGTTTTTGGTCATACGCCTTCAGAGCAATCGTGAGTAAAGTATATAATGTGTAAAACATTTTCTTACCATGGATTTCCACTAGCAAACTTGTCACGAAAAAAGCTTTCTCTCTGAAAAAAAAAACTGAGATGACAATATGTTTTGTTGTTACGGTTACAACAGTGAACTACGAATGGACTTTCATTATCTCATCACTACATAAAATATTTCTAAAGTATGTATAAGGGCCTGTCTGCGTTTCAAATATTAGATATATGTATAATGTTTTTATTTGTTTACATGCGTATGTAACCCTCCGTACATTCCAATCGTGTTGACGAGACTGATAGCTTCTATTAAAATTATTTTTTATGCTTTTTCTTACAAGTGTACTCTATCATAAAATCATAAATATAAGAACATATTATATTAATACAATTATTATTCAAATATATATGCAAGTTTCTTAGAACGTTTGTTTAAGTTATTAACTGCATTAATAAAGTCTAATAAACATTTATAAATCAATCGGCTTATTTAGGAGAATATCCAGAAAAAAAGAAAAACGGGAGAACTGTATGAACGCCACTTTCTTATAGGTTATTACCCCTGTAATTTGCTAATGTGCCTGGCCGACTTTGGTGACGTAAGTTCGTGACATTGAATATTCAGTACCTCTATCAACACTATCTTGTTTGTTGCTATTGGATTTTGTTGTTAATAATAAATTCATTTATTGCAAAACTAGTAAAGTAAAGCTATGAAATACATGAATGTAGGTTACCCCATCGGGTGTCAACAGTTGCCCTAACGGACGTGCAATATGATAGTGGCTAGGTATAAAATCTTAAAATTCCAATTCAAAATAAAAAAGTAACAATGCAAAGTCAGAGCAATAACTTAATATACGTGTCTTATTTGTTTTAAAATTAGTAGGAAAATAATAAACAGTCGTGCTCGTGAATTTATTTTTTGAATATGAAAAAAGTCTATAGCTGGTTTTATTTTTAAAAGATATTTATGCCATTATTATATGTACTCTTAATCCCTATATAACACATTAAATACACTATTGGAGTTATTTTGTTAGCTATACTTTTTACTTACGGCTGACGTCACGTGGATGTGAATTTTACAAGGTCCCAGCACATTATCAACTTGCGAGGGTAATTTAAAAAAAATTAGGTTATGTTTTTTTAATCTGTGAAAAATAAACTATGTAAATTGTATGTGGTTATAATGTATTTTGAGGCGAGTCGCGTCGTGTTTAAAGTTGTTCGTGTCTATGGGTGTACTGAGCTCAATATATTTTATTGACAGTAGAATTGTTTATGGTAAATAAAAATTTTGTATGCGCATACGTCTATTTATTTCTATGTTCCTTCGATATATATTAAAGAAGAAACTGACTGATACTTGGTCCAGTGACTTGAAATTTTCACAGATTACTATTACGCAGGCGAGCACTAAAGGATTTTTCTTTGAAAAGGATGAAAGTTTGTATTAAGAAATGTTTGGAATCCAATGTAAGTTGACCTCAGATCTATTCGATCAATCATATTAAATAGGATTCAGATAAAGCTGGACAATCGTGAGTTAAATTGCACGAGTGAAACGGCAGGGCACAGCTCGTAATTTCAAGTATGATGATTTTGTTAGGTGTATGTTTGTCAGATCGACTTCCTCTCACAATCAGGTCCCCATAAGATCAATGAATGTAGAACTGCAAACGCGGCATCTCTTTTTCAGAAGAGATTCATTGAATGAAGTAAATGAAACTCTGATATTCAATAATGCGGTGGGAGATAGAAAATAAAATACTCAGTAGGTACTAAATTCATTTATTAAAAATTACAATCGAATTAAACAATATTTAACTCCAATTAAGAAACAAGAAACATTTGACTTAAAACATAAACCAGTACAATTAAATACTTTAAAAATAAATGATAACGTGAGAATGAAATAAATATTTCTCAGTAGAGCATTATTACATGGCCATAGATTTCTTGCTGGAACAGATAAACGGTACAGAATATAAGCGTGTTGAATGGTCAACATGTTCAGGGTATGGTGCGGAAGGTGGCGAGCGTGGGGTAGGTCCTGAGGCGCAGCAGCTCCAGCTCGGTCTGCAGCAGCACCAGTTGCGTGTGATTGGCCTGCACCTCGCGCACCAGCTGGCTGCGCGCCACCAGCGTCTCCATTCTGTTTGAAACCATGTGGACGGTTACTAGAGTCGTCAAGATATTAAAGACCATGGTCTTTGGTATCATTCATTATGGCTGGCATCATTCATTACATGAAATTTGAAAACTAAATTACTTGATTATTATAAGAAATCTATTCGAAATGCGACCTATGCGTTGTTTGTAGTCCAGCTTGCAGGAAAATTAACTGAATGTTCTAAGGGCAAATTTAATGTCATGCTAATTTGTCATATTATAATTTATTTAGCTTTCGATCACCTCATCTTGAAAATCTTCCTCACTCGTATCGGTTGCAGCGGGTCTTCGGATATACGCTTTTCCGATACTTTCAGATTGAGTTTGGCTATCAATTGATTGAGCTTGTCGACCTCTGCTGTTAACGCCGATAATTTCAGCTGCAAATCAAAATTACAATCCTTATGAGTCTTTGGACACATTAACAACCCTTCAATCAACTCGATAAATCTCTGCTTCAATAAATCAACATTAATCTCTTTCTACTAGTAGTCTTCATCCCCGTGCTAAAACTTTCCTCAGTTCTGTGTGTGTTCTTTGCGGATATCGTTGGTAGTTGTCACTTATCATTCCGTAAGCAGCATAGAGGATTTTTTGTTTTTATCGTTAATAACCTTTCACCTAACAACCCAAGCATACGTAAACGAACCATTTTTAACTTTCGTTTATCTTTCGTACAGAAAAGAATTGAAACAAATTGTCTGCGTAATTAATAACCTAGTGCATTGCATTGCATTAATAAACTAGTGCATGGTATCCTTCAATCACACCAAGTGGCCAAGTGATTTAATCAACGGAAACAATCCAATGAGGTACCAGGCACTTTCGTCTTAAGTAATGTTATATAAGTTACTGTCAGTGTACCTCCAACTCCTCGTGCTTCCGTATCACTTCGGCCAGGGCGCGGTCGAGCGCGCGGCGGCTGGCCTCCATGTCGCGCTCCATGCGCACATGCTGCTGCTCGTCTGTGTACCCTAGCTCCTTGTTCTTCAGATACAGCTGGAGCTCTTTTGGAATCTATACACCATAAGAATCGTTTGTCTTTATTGTTTTAAACATTACTGATTTTATAATAAAATACACAATATTTAAATAAAGCTCAAGAGTAATTTATCGTACATAAAAAATTACCTCATCAATTTTTTTTTATGGTAGAAGGTGACAAACGAGCAAGCGGATCACCTGCTGTGAAGTGGGCGCTACCCATAGACATCCGCAACAAGCAAATGTGTTGCAGACGCGTTGCCTACCTACAATGGACAGAGGAAGGCATAGAGAGGAAAAAGGATATTTCCTTTTCCCAGCCAACCCCTTCCCGTCCAATCCTCTTCCCGTTCCCTTCCCATCCTTATGAGGAAAGGGTGGGAAGGGGAAGAGGACTGAAATTAGGCCTCCGGCACCTCACTCATCGGACGAAACGCAGAGTACTTCTACTTGACGCCTGTTTTCTGTGAGGTCGTGGTATTTCACCGGTCGAGCCTGCCCATTCATGCAACAGATGTTGTTGTTGCGGGCTCTACCACTGTTAAAATCTCATATGTGAGAAAAATATAAATCTGGTTTGTTTTACCTTAAGTCGTTGGTAGGAGTAGAGTTCCTGTTCCATATGCCGCAGCTTCATCTTCATTTGAGCATGTTCCCACTCCTTGGACAGGATGCCCTTGCGGTACTCCATCTGCTTGCGCATCATGTTCAGTTTCATTTCGCCAACTTTCTGCAAAAACCAATATTATATAGAATCTATATTTTTAACAATGTAAGATATAGATATTATTAATTATCTTTCGTGTCGTCTTTAGTTACGGTCTTGGTACAGGTTCTTGGTCCACATTATTAATCTCTGCATTTGTGAATGCGAATACACTAATTCGTAAGTTATAAGATGTTGTATCTGTATGACTTACCAGGATTACTTCGTTGATACGTTCAATGTCTTCGCGCAGTATAAGGGCGGCGTCATCGAAGTCCTCGATGTGACCGGTCGTGACGACCTCCACCTGGCCAGCAGGCAGCACTAGCTAGAAAAAATAATTACTTATATTATGACAAGCCAGTGGAATAAGAGAACGTCTGGAAATATACCGATTTTTAAGGTTATGATCAAAGTATATGTTAAGATCAAAATTATATTTGCTAGCCGTAACGGTATAAGCGTAGATGATTTCATATTTTTTTTGTCATAGTAAACCACATAGTGTGACTGTGACCCATTACAGAGTATCTACATGATACTGCTTCAGTGCAATGCAGGTGCTTATATCATACATCAGCTGCTATTACGAGCTGCACCTGTAAGATATCAGCACCTGCACTGTCTTGTTCCTGGAGAGCAGCTCGACGTGGCGGCGATGCTGCTGCATGCGGTCGTGCAGGCCCGCCAATGCCGCGCGCCGCGCCTGCGCCGCCTTGCCCCAGGTCACCGCCGCGCTGTCTACCAACGCTAGCTCCTGCACCGCTGCTCGCATCTATACATAGTGAAACAAATGAATTATATAGTTTTCCATAGGTTCAAGTAAAGTATTTAAAACATCAGCTTAAAAAAAGACAAAACCAAAACATAAATGTTTGAAATTTTTAAATTAAACCATGCTTATATATAAATACCCTCATTTCGTTTTCAATCTTGGCGCGCCGCAGCTTGCACATATTGGTCCACAGGTGTTCGTCCATTACGGGCGGCATGTTGCTCACCAAGTCCAGCTGCTCCAGTCTGAGGGAAATTGATTGAATCTACAGCGGACATAACATACGCTATTCAATATCTGACCACAATGTAAGAAACAATAACCCGAACTTTGTATGTCAAAGCTCAAACTAAACGAGAACCACGAAATAAAGATTCTCTACGAACACT
>JWHW01021082.1:8365-28755 GCA_000931545.1 Papilio glaucus
AGATTAGTTTTGTTAGGTTGGACATGATACGTCAAATTGTAAATGGTTACTTCACAATATTCAGTCGGTTTATTTTATCGCTAGTGAGATTATAAACTAACGATGTTAATAATTTTAACACCAACTCTAAACGTAAGATGATATGATGAATGGAGATGGAGGAATTACGTCATACTCATACACTTCCTATAAAGTAACCTGTAAAATGCAATGCGTAATTTCTAAACGTGGGTTCTCACTGCCGAAAACATTCACATAAAATATTTTATCATCTCAATATTTTTCACGATATGATTTTGCGACAGTGGAAACCCACGGTAATGGCACATTAGTAACCGCGATCCCACTTATAACTTCAATTAGCTCGTCAATATATTCAGAGATCGGAGTAGTTTGCTTCTTGCAAAGATAACGATTATAAAGATTGCTTGAATCACCTGATGACGTTCCAGAGCACACGTTGTATTTCTTTTAAATCTTGCAAAGAATGTTCAGCGCCATCTATGTTACTTTGTGCCCAGCGCCTCACACTTTCGATGGTCACATTACCGTTGAGATGGAGTGCCTCGGTGTTATTGAATCTGGAAATTTTAATGTGATCAAAGATAATCCTACAAAAATATACACGTAAAGACAAACCCAGGACAGAACATTTTTTTTTTAATTGAAGAAGTTGGCAAACGAGCAACCGGTTCACCTGATGTTAAGTGACCGTTACCCATAGGCATCCCCGCAACAGGCAAATGTGTTGCAGATGTGTTGCCTACCTTTAATGCACAGTGCAGGGGATAAACTGGGAAAAGGATATATCCTTCTCCTAATGATCCCCTCTCCCGTCCAATCAGAGGATACAAAGGATAGGATGAAAAGGGGAAGAGTCCCCTTTTCATCCTATCCTTTGTAGGAGACCGTGGGTAAGGGTAGAGGACTGACACCGGGCCCCCGGCACCTCACTCAACAGACGAAACGCAGAAGTACAAAATAACTTCACGCCTGTCTTCTGAAAGGTACCGGCCCATTTATGCAACAGATGTTGTTGTTGCGGCCTCTACCAGTGTCAAAACATATAATAAAAAAGAGCCGACGGGCCGCGACCGCGAACTAATCCCAGTCTCACTCACCCTGAGAAAGGGCCCCCGACGAGGGCCCTCGAAACTAGTCGGACATACACTGGACTGGCATATGAGTTAAGCCGTTATTAGTATATACATAAAATAGTTTAGTAATTCTCGACTTTTTTTCTTTTTTAATCATTTGAAAAGTGGCATGCAATAGTTACAATTACTAACAAAATACTATATGAGTACCATTAACAGTATCCTACTTATTTCATTCTACATAATATAACGGTACTAATTTACATTTTTAAGTTTCGAAGACGTACTATTACCAATCAAGTATGTAATACGATTTACACAGTTATGATCTGTTCTAAAACTTCAAAGAACGTGAAATGCTATTAAGTAATTAGCTATATCGTAAGATCGTGTTTTTTTGGAAAATATTTGATTTTGCATTGGTGATCCTTTGCCCCAGAGATGGCCCTCTAAAAATTGTTTTATTTCTCTCCGTATAAATTTGTATTTTTACGAGAAAGACGCCTGTAGATATAATTTTATTAAAAAAATCCATATATTAATACAAAATTTCATTCAAATCGTTAGAGAACTCTTCAAGATTACGAATTATACCGAACGATGTCAAACGATATTAACGTATCGAGCATGTATGCATCAATATATGTGTAAGAGCGTAAGTACCCATGAACTATGTTAAATAAAAATCCCTTCCCTTTTCTGGGTTACCGGTGTCACTAATACTCGGTACCTTTCACCATATTCAAGACATACGTCTTTATAATGTACAGCTTGTACATGTATAGCTATGGTCCTGTGTAATGATATCACTCCTGCTTTTGTTGAAAATATGTAGTCCAGATAATCGCCAGCGCACGTCGTCCTAAGTTTGTATCTATCTGTCAATGAAACAGAATCTCTGCAGTAACTTTTACCTTCCAGTCGTCTGATTGTCTTGACAAATTTGCACACGTGTCAAGAACCGATCACTACAATAATTTCATAACTTGACCATGAGGATAAAAAATAATTTCATTTAGATTGTTTTAGTTTTTATATAATAATATTATTATTACTAGGCAAAGGCAACGACTAACTTTTATTAACTGACAAACAGTAAACAGTATTAACTTAAAAGTAAACAGTATTTATGTACTTACATTAAGCCAACATTTTCCATAATCTCCACTTCTTTCATTAGACTCTCTAGCTCTAGGTACTGAGTTACCGTACGCATGTGATCCTGGCCTGACGCCAGGTGTATCAGCATCTCGGCGACCATCTGCATGTCCAACTTCTCCGAGTTGGATGCGTATAGCGATAGCATCAGGACCAAAGACAGTTCCTCCATTATCCTCAACAACTCTGAACCGGCCGATAGTTGCCTGGAAACATAAATTAAATGCTACTTTTTCTCTACTTACATTTTGCGGCCCTCTTCGTCGTGGATGATTTTCAATATTGCTTGCAACTAATGAAATATATAAAAAGAAAATATATAAGTATATTCCTATTTACATTTTATTATATTTTAGCTTTCTAGTTTTCAAATAATTATTTACATATGTCTGTTTATAATATTGCTAAGGATTATAAGATATTAAGACATAGAAGCTGTGAGCTAGATGACGATTTTTTATGGTACAAGGTGGCAAATGAGCAAGCCGTTCATTTGATATTAAGAGACCGCTACACATGGCATCCGCAACAAGCAAATAAGTCGCAGATGCGTTGCCTACCTGGAAGGAGGAGGTGATAGATGAAGGATATATGGATAGACGGGATAAATGAAGAAAAGGATATTTCCTTTTTCTCATCCATCCCGTCGCCGTTACAAGTATGGTGATTCATCAAGATGATGTAACATATCACCGAGCACCCGACACTGTCAATGTATTACGATCGTGACATCGTAATACAAAAGACTTTACTTACTTTTGTGGATATGTGAAGTCACAGTCTATGTCGATAATTCCCAGACCTTTGACTACTTAGAAGCCAACATTTGCCACATAATTATCGGTATACTGGACTGACTAAATAATATAGTTGAAAATCCAACATGCCTTTCACATGATGATGACCGAAAACATGTAACAGCACAAATGGGTTACTATTTATTATCTATTAATCTACCTCAACAACGTGGTAATTTATGACACTTCAACGACGTTTATTCTTTAAATTGTATACCTATAAAGGAACTTAAAATATTTATTCTAATATGATATTCGAAATAGCCTATTTCTTATACACGATAATCAAGAGAATGCAGTATAAAGTAAAGCTGCAATGTAAGAAGGCTCTAAGGTGCATGAGTCAACGTTAAGAAAAGTCTCGATTCGCGTGCATTCAGCATTGACTCACCACGGACCCAAAGATGCTAATACTAAATTCCACGGTGAAATTGTTAAAATAAACATATAACTTAAGTGTCCCGATCTTGTGGTCGGCTGACCGCAAAGTGATTGGCGATCGCCGTCGATTCACTCATCGCTGTTGACTAAGTCCTTATTTCCCCTAATGTTTTATTTTTTACATTACTAATTGGTTATCCAGCGTGTCCTGCATTTGATTTATGTCTAGCTGTGTGTCACGCTATCTTATATCGGACGAAGGATGTATCGATATGCGGACTAACATTTTGTGATTTTGAAAAGATCACAAATGAGTAACACGCGTTGCGTTGTTCAGAAGAATCAAATGAAGTGTTCATGATAGGTTCAATTATCAATATTGCTAGATGGTGGAAATTTCGCTTGCCTTGTCGTTTTATCCTATAATCAAACTGTAGAAGCGCTCATTCTTGCAAATTGAGAATCACGAAATGCGGGATTTTAATGGTGTTCAAATATGGCGGTCCATTTCTGTTTTATATTACATACATCATTTCAGATGGGTTGGTATCTGTTTGATTTCATTGAATATTAAAATGTTAATTAGCATCCACCAATTTAGGTTAATTATTCCAAAATGTAGGTATTAAGAAATGTGCGTCAAACACATCGCTACATAACTAAGCAATTCTGTGGGACAAAAGTATCACCAATGATATTTTAAACTATAGATATACAAAATCACCGGTCAAAGGTGTTCCAAAGTCGTAGATAGTAACATTCACACATGTCGAATTGTGTAAAAAGGATAGCATAATTAAAATAATAAGAAAAAGGAGGACAGCTAGTGTTTGTCACTTAAAGCGTAAAAGTAAACACGTGACGCGAACTAAAGAAAAGACGTTGCAATTGGGACGTTTTCGAGTCTTCACTTTTCGCCCGCTAATAACATATCTGCTACATTGTTGTATTATATTATTGATGCTGTCGACAAAAAAAATATGCATGTAAGTTAATACTCGACACTGCACCTAATGAACGTATCACATGGCAGCTTATTTACAGCTTTACTGTTCTTTTTAAATTATTCAGGTTATCCAGTATGAATCACAACCGACGTGTGGTTGGGGAATGCAGTTTATATCCTTGCCATACAGATGTGGGATATTTATTCTTCCAATGATAATTAACTCGACTGGTATAATTAAAAGAAAAAAATAAGAAGAATGTCAAATTATAACTTTGTTGTGTGAGATAACTGTCCGCATAAATGCAGTTGTAGTGAAAGAAAACAAATAAAACTGGCCACAGGTACGGAATGAGTCACAAGCGTGAGTAAACTCTTTGAACATTTAAACCGTTAGCGTATTAATAACATTGATTTCGTTGTTTATTTTTTTTATTTATTAATATGGTTTTTTGTCGTTATTATTGTTTGTTTATCAGCAACAATTGTAACAATATACGCCCTTAAACCGCGTCTATCTGAAGGTGATATTCTCAAAAACAAATTTAAGTACAATGCACCAATAGTCTGAATGATTGGGCAAAGTTAAGGCGTGTGTTACTTTAGGTTTCTGGCACTAAATGTAAGTAATCATTGCATTTATCGATTTCGAATATGGTTATGAATATTGTAAATAAAACTAATTATATAGACTTTAGATGTGCATAAAGATTTAGTGTCTCTTTAAAGATTTCCCAAACAGCTACAGCACTGTAACACAGCTTTGTCTTACACTTGTATTGAGCCTTAACCAACCTGAGTACGCCCTGTGGATCCTAGACAAAGCAATAGAATCTCTATAAAGAAATTTTAAAACTTCTATAAGTTTACGTATAGCTCCATACGATTGTATTACGGATGTCTATTTATGACGGTGATCGGTTAACACCAGGCCCTGCTATGTCAAATCTATTGTGTTAGCAGTCAAGGGGCAGGTGAGTCGGCGCCCCTTTGCCCCATATCCTAATACAAAAGGCAAATGTACCAATTTCACTAACAAAATTGAAATAACAACACTTAGCTAGTAATATGATTTAGTTATAACATGGTCTTACCGCCACAACGGGGATATTGTCGATTTTATATTCCGCGTCATATAGAGTAGGAAAATGGAGTTGATCTGCTCGTAAACCGACATCCTCTTGAAGGGGACATGTTGATGATTGTCCCTAAAATAGTGAAAAATTCTATTAATGAAATAATTGTAAACTGGACATTACAAATGCATCTAATATACGATAATTGGGTATGTCAACGCTAGGTGTGAATACGTTAGAAGTGACTCAGAATCTTAGGGTTAGAAATAAACAAGGAAAAACGACGCTTAGAAACGGATGTTGTGAATAGAATTGAGATGAAAAATTTTTGATAGTTTAGTTCATTTCAAATGTTGAAGTAAGATAAGTGAACGAACAAGTGTGACGTCACATTACAATAAACTTATTGATATACCAGAAGGAGATAAATATTAGAAGAGTACTAGTGTACTAGTCTACGTTATATAAAAAGTACAAGAGACAAGTCCATGCAAAATTAAAATTTATTGTCAGAAGAGTTATATTATTATGTTGTGATCGTGTGCCCAAGTTGATTCCGACCGGCGGTATGAAGGTGTGCACAAATTACACAAAATTATTACATTTTTTACATTAGCATTAGCTAATACAAATATATTATTTTACAAGTCGTCTTTATTTTTCTTAATCTAATATACAATGCGCACAGACCTTAGAGGATATTATTAAACAACATTGCGTTGACACAGTATCGATTGTGTTACCTAACTGCATCAACCACATAACAAAGTGAGTATACAAATATTTGTGAGGTAATCATATTTGATTACCTCATAAATATTTCGCCTTATTTGGAATTCGTACTCACAACTTAGTCATGGGTTTTAACACTATACAGCACCTTAATATTTATAGAACTAAATAAAGTAATCTGTGCCTGTTCACATGACGTAAAGGAGAAATTGTTTGTCTGTGTGTTTACATCAACATTTTAGTCTTTATACAATAGATAAGGTCATAGAAAAACTTACTGCATGCTCTCCTTCCTAAAATTGCTGCGTGAAAACAAATTCTCTGTTGAAAATAAAAAAAATGTGTACAATGGTAACATTATGTAATGGATTAAACTGCTTTTAAAAGCAAAAACGAGTTCACATAACAACACGCGAGAGCGGGGTATCCCTGTGCCATTTTTTCGTCTAACCAAATTAGGTTCTGCCCTTGCGTAACTCGCCGTTGGCGATTCTTTAACAACAAGCCAAGTTTATATGGACGTTAATAAATCGGGCTCTAGTCTCGCAATACGCAATATAAATCTTAGGAATGCAAGGGTCAATGCCAACTAACATAGAAACCCGTTGAGAATGTCGCGTTTCCATCAAAAAGTATTAGAAATGTGTTGTGATTTATATGTAATTTTTTTATATTACAACTATTAATGTTAGTACTAAAACGAAAAAAAAACCGCAAATCCTGAAGATCGTGGTAAGATTATCCCTTACCACGATCTCCAGGATTGTATTCGCTTAAGATTTGATTTGGATTTGGAGGGACGATCTATTTAAATTATTGGATTGTCATCGGCCATTGATAACTGCTGTGCAACGTTTCAAAGACATCGAACGTTTCGGAGGCATTGAAAATCACGTTCAAATATTCCGTTACATAAAAACATACCAAGCTAATAAAAGCATGGTAAGATACAAGCGAATTGAGAACCTGCTCCTTTTTTGAAGTAGTTCAAAACAGGACAGTTTTCGACATCAAACTTTTTGGAAGACATGACACTAGATTAATAAAGGACACGGACCACGAGTACGGCCTAAAATTGCGATTATAACAGCGGTGGAGCTGTTGCATTTGTCCCGACAAATTCTAGGTCACGGTCGGGTGTGTATCACTCTAGTGATCTTAAAACATTTTTAACTAAAATACTTTCAAAATGACGCCTCAACATGACCCAATCGACCTCACACATGACCACTACATACATACAAGGTAATTAACATTTAACATTCAAGTCATTCAACTCATGCGGTCGTAGTGTTTACGTAGCGCTTGACACGGTCACGGTTATGACGTGTCATACGTCATGAAACTTGCCCTACCGCACCTGGCGCCATGCTGTACTGACTAAATCGAACTGGAGTCATTCCCCGACTGACTGTACGACATTGTATGACATTTCGGAGAAGAATACCAATCGAATGACCTTCATAAAACCACTCTTTTTAAAATCGGACAAGCCATCTAGGCTACTAGAGGTCACAATGGAACGGACGCACATACATACATACCCTCGAAAAATACCAAAACATCAAACGCGCATACGTACTCGTTCATTTGGCTATATACATCACACTTTTTGAAGAGACTTCACTATAATTAAAGGACTCGGGGACAACCCGAAATTGCGATGAAAACAGTGGTGGAGCCAGGAGCGATAGCTGTTGCACGAATGGGCCGGTTGGAGAAGGGAAGTAACACAATCTGACAAAATACAGGCGTTAATGAGAAGTAGTACAACTGCGTCCATCATCTGATGAGTGAGATGTAGCAGATCCCCCAAACCTTCTCTACTTTTCTTCCTTCAAGAACGCTGGACGGGTAACAGTAATAATAACATCAGTTGATTCGCGCGTCCCTCATACCTCTGATATACTTATTGTTGAGATGGATGGACTGCATGGAAGGTAAGATGATTAAGATGTGAGTGACGGTTGAAATAACGGATGATAATATCGATGTGTAAACTTGAAAAAAGACAGGGAGATAATGACTTCAAATAAATATGTATGTTTCCCCATTGCAGGGACGCAGGCCTCCTCTCCGAGAAGGAAGGGGCCGTAATCCCCCACGCTGGACTAGCGACCAGCGGTTTGTCACATGTCTTTGAATTTGGTGGTTCTATGAAATGCCGATTTCCTCACGATGTTTTCCTTCACCGTTTTTGGAGCAGTAGTGATGAAATAGATTACACAAAGTAAAGCACTGTCTGGCTTCGAACACGCGACCGACGTAAGTCGGGGCCTACACCACTGAGCCACCACTGCTCACAAATAACTATACATGAAAAAATCTTTGCCAATAAATTCTAAATCTGATTGCGATATCGTGTGAGACTTAGAAACATTTTTAAATCAATAAATTTCAAAATGATCTCGCAACATTACTTAATCGACCTCTTAACACCTTTTACACATTAATAAATCTATATAAGGTAATAAACATTAATATTTAATTCATTCGCACACGTTGCGCTTCACGAGGTCGCAGTTATGACGTGTAACCACGTCATGGAATTGACGTGTTCCAAATTTGGCGCCATGCTGGTGAAAAAATCGAACTGGGCTCAACTAGATAAACTTATTTATTAGCTGTTCTGCCTTACTTTATCTGGATCATATAAATATTTAGAGGTTCAGCCGTTTCGATTTTCTCTACAACAGTTTTTCACCCTTATCACTCCCTTAGGGGTTGAATTTCCAAGCCTTTCTTTGAACTCATCAACCTTATAAATAGGACCCGTATGTGTTTCACTTTCAAAGTAATTACTACCCTTATTGAAAATATATAAGGCCTTACCAAGTTTAGGCGACTCAGACGACACAAATATCAAATTTCAAAGACTAAATGACTTACTATAACTCGGGTATGAGACCGTCCTGTATTATTGAAGCTGGGAGTGTCGCCAGATAATTATCCGTCGCCTTGATCGCATGCAGTAATGTCGATCTGAAAGTGGTAAATTACATAATATTTAATACAATTATGCAAAGCAAAATATAATCTACATATAAAACAGATACCATTATAAAATAATAGATGGCGTTAATATAGTACGTCATTATTACTACTATTAGTACCGCATTATTTTATTATAATTATATTTTAGGATTTAGTATACGATTAATTAGCGTTATTTCCAATCATTAAAAAAAAACTGATTATTTCTTTCATGTTGGTGATCCATTCATGATGTGAGGACAAAATTCTAGCCCTTAATATACTGGAATATAGTCTCGAAGTAGAACAGCATTCGAAGGTCATTCAAACCATTTATTCACCTCAAGGTTATAATAGGAGGTAGCGAAGATTTTGCTATAAAAGTCAAGGCTATTTATTTTTTTTTTCTTTATTTATTCGGGACTTTTGTCTTACAGGACATGTCAGTCCCATTGTTCCTATTTATAAAGTTATCTATAATATTTAACAATAATTAATAAGCCTAGCTAATATTTAGCCTAGCCATTCAAAGCTATTTATGTTGACAAAGTTTAATTCCTTATTGCAATGTATTAATGATACTTTAAATTATATTTAATTTTTTAGTTGTATAGAAGCTGGATGAACGTCGTAACAAGTCACCTGCGATGTTACGACGTACGTAAAATCGGATAGGTTTTACCCGATTGCAGCATAAATATAAAAGCAATAAAATACGAAATTAACCTTCGGTAAACAGCGCATCCCTATTGAGTCAGCGTAGAGAAATCAGTGGCGTTACTCGATTACTTTGAAATCGTCAGTTGCTTGAATCAATTATATAAAATACTATGATCTATTGTTTATCTTAGGAGCTCATTACCAAATAAATATGAATAAAATAATTATAAAAAATATTTTTTGTTCGAACAATGTCATATAGCGCCATCATGTAGAATATTAAGGAAGTGGTTATCATCCTTTGACGAAAATAGAAGTACCATAAACATTTACAAGATGGCGCTAATTTAATTTTTCTTTGGTAAAAAAATTAAATTTTTCCAGTAATAACAAAGATCTACAAATACTTTATACAAATCATTAGAGGCAATTCCCATAACAAAAAAGAAGTAACTGTACAAGAATTGCTAATTTAAATATATTATGATATCATCTTTCTACCCTTTTCCTACTTTATGTGAGGTCGGTCGACGTAACGACGTGTTTTCGACGTCCGTATCGGTCTATCATATCAGTGACATACGAGTATATGATTGTTTAAACTCTATTTCAGCCGTCGCTCTTTTCTTAATCATGTCGCCTTTCACACAATCGATCCATCTTTTCTTACGGCTACCCCTAACGACATTCATATATCAAGCTCTTCTAGTCACATGCCATTCTTCCCTCCTCATACCTATACCATACTAACCTTTTGCTGGAAATTAAATAATTAACCTATTTAAATGTAATATCATAACCAATATATAGATATATAATATCTGCATTCAAATGTTTCTCCCAAGAAAGGTTGGCGTCAGGCAGGCGACGGGCTGTAAAACTGTATTCAAAACCTATACAGTATTGACTACGGTCATACTGTGCCTACCCCATAGTGGGTACAGGGCAGTAAGATGATAATCATCTCCTCTGCGTAGTGCGAAGCTCAACATGTCCGCATTCAATTATTATTCACAAATTGTGACAGATACAAATAACATTTGGAGGTTATTTTTCCCATATAAAAATAGAAACACATTGCCGGCGATATAAGATATTTGGAACCCTGTAACCCAGGAGCCATATTATATGGTAAGTTACAGCATTCATTATTATCACAGAAACCGAAAATAATAAATATTTCATATGTTATACCTCAGGAATTTTAGATAAAGAGAGAATCGTTATCACAAAATAGGGGCAGCCGCTGTTGCTAAAAGGCCCGGATCGACGGAGGAAGTACCGCATCCTTCCGCCTCCTTCATCCGCATCCTTTAAGGACGAGTCATAAAATAAGTATCGAGTTCGAAACCGCTACATAAAATATTAACCTTTGTTCTAAGTCTTAGGTACATAACATAGTTACTACTACGACTACTATACATTTTATAAACAATAATAGATAGTTTTCTCGTCACATTTTACGTAACCTCTTCCTAATAAAATATCACCACTGTATCTGCAAATCTGCTGACCGCAGATGCTTATAAATAGCGGGGTCAGTTAACACCAAGAAAACTGCTTCATTCTGTACGTCTATCCATAAAAATAAAATGAGAATAATATTAAATAGTGTTCTGGAAGGAAAAGGAGACGGAAAGGAAAAAATGTATAGAACAAAATGCAACCAAAAAACCGATTTTTCGTTGGTAATGTCGAAAACATTGATTACTGCTTAGTAACAGATCGTAGAAGTGAAATAAACTCCCAACTTCAAAATATTATAACACTAGCAGCTGCCCGCGGCTTGGCACGCATTAGTTTTTTTTATTTTCGCTGATTGCGATTGATTTGACTCTTACGTCATGTTTACATTTACGCTTAAGTGACAAACACTAGCTGTCATCTTATTATTTTATTTAAGCTATCCTTTTTACACCATTTGACATGTGTTAATGTTGCTGTCACTGTCTTTGGAACACCTTTGACAGGTGATTTTGTATGAGTATAACATATCTATAGTATAAAATTCAGCTAAGAACTATATAGACGGAGCCACAAGCGCTGCGTAAGAGTGAGACATCAAGAACAAATTATAATGTGAAAGATAGAGACAAGAAATATGTTTAACATAACCTAAAAATTAGTGTTCCTTGATTTAATTTGATTATTCAAGGAATCCCAAGCCGGTGGTGGTACCCAGACATTATCCCTATCCCTTATCAAATCTTATTATTTTTTATTGCCGGCACCGAGGATCCAGCCATTCACGGTGTGAAATTTAAGGCGGGAACTGCTTCGGCTAGTAAATACGTGATAAATAATAAAGAATTAAATCTTCCCGTTCGTTCTACACCGAGCTTGTTTGTTCAATATATTAAGATGATATAGAGTGCTCATGTTTCTGAACTTTGTTATTTATGTTTGCGCAAAGAAATATAGTGTTCTTCTTGAAGGAATTTACTTACATTCTAAAAAATATGCTGATAACGTTTTCTTTTTATATTCACTTGTATGTATATATGAATTTTCAGTGGCTTCAAGATGTCCAATAAATTTATAACTTTGCACACTTCTTTCTATTGGAGGAATGACGAAACATCTATTTTCCTTGGTGACGGCATCACCAACGGCTTGACCGATTTCGATAGTTCTTTTTTTTGTGTTTGTTATTGTCAGGAAAAGATTCTTATGAAATAAAAATTAAGACAGTTATATGTCCCAATAGACTCCGAAAAAGGTGAACAGATTTTGGAGGGAATATTCAGATTGGCCTAGCGGGTGATCCTGTGAAGTTTGGCAGATCGGATCAACAACATTGCGAACGAAGCCGAAGCGGGTCACTAGTTTTTCATAAATTTTATGATTTTAAAGTTGCTTACGACGCAGGAATCAAACCTAGTGCTTTATAGTTTCTTTAATCGTAAAGAAATCTCAATTCTTATAGTCTGAGTAATACCTATCAATCTTGTGACGAACTTTAATTAAAAAAAGCCTGTACTGACGAATGTCACACTTGACATTGTTAATTGAACGGTGCCTTTAATTGTATGTTCTGTGTGTGACTCATTCGACCATCATTCTATCGTTTTAAATATTAACCTGAAAAAATTGTGACTACAGGCGTGAGTAATATTGCAAGGATGACTGATACATGCTGATGTTATAAATGTGAAACACCTTCACTTATAAATGAATCTATAAAATTAATACACAATTGAAAACAAAAGCTAAAACTCATAAACGAAAATTTGTATGAGACACACACATACATTCTAATATATATATATTTGTTCTATATGTTTTTCACATGTGTGAAAAAGTGGAATTTTATTAACAAACAACCGTTATTTTCATTTATAAAGAGGCATGAAAAGTAATAACGTGCTTTAAAGTGGTCCAACGTCTAATGTACTTAACTTTTTATACTTAGCCGTCCTGAGATCGTTACTTTATATATTACTAGAATATAGTTATAAATGTGTTATTCCTCGATTCATTTTTTGTTATACATAACGTATAGAAGTCTAACAATTATTAAACTAACCTGCTCTCCTGACTGGACTCTTGTAAACAAATTGCTTTTGTGGCACTCAATCTCTCCAGTTGTAACGCCATCACAGTTTCACCGACCGCCAGGTTCGTTTGTACCTGTATAAAAAACATCTCAAACTTGAACTAAGAAAGGATGCGATGCTGTAAATGTGGAAGAACAAAAATGAATACGACAGTATCGAATGGAAATTCCATAGTTTTTCTTTCTTTCTATCTAGGACGGGGTGTTTTGTGCTTTGAAAACATATCTAAATAATCAACTAGAAGCTTTACCGATTAGTGGATCGACTTCCTATCCGTAGTCTTACTATTATGCTACCTAGCATCCGCTAAGTAGATCCGTTTAAGTAGATAGCGACGCAGCGACCTTTGTAACTGATGAAAAGCAGAAAGCGGCAAGCGGTAAGTGTATCCGTATAGTTCTTTAAGATTTAAGGACATTAAAATATATTCCATTTCAATAGAAACTCAAAGGAAAGAGTTACTTCAAACAAATCGCTAGATTAATCGCTAAATTCACTTTAGCAGACAGTTTGGGTACTACATCCGACTGAATGGGATTTAAAAGTGCATTTCCAGATAAAAATTGTGTCCGTTATTCTATGGTAAGGGCTAATTTCTGACAAGCACTTTGATATTTAGTATGCCAACCCAATGTCCTATCGCTGTCTTCCTCGTAAATGACAAAAGATTGAATACAGACGTGAAGTAGACTGTGTGTCGTCCGATGAGAGTTGACGGAGGCCTATTTCTAGTCTTCTTCCCCTCCCTAAGTTTTTTTCAGTTCTAACAAGTAAAGGATCGGCAGAGGAAGAAGATTTGACGTGGAAAAGGATGAATAAGAAAAGAAAATATCAGTTTTCCCACCTGTGCATTAAAGGTAGGCACGCATATGCAACTCATCAGCTTGTTGCAAATGCCTATGGATAGTGGTTACCAAATATCGGGTGAAGCGCTTGCTCGTTTCCTACCTTCTAGTATAAAAAAGATATAAACGCTTACCTCTGTGTCCAAATACAAGGAAGCATCCAAGGTGTTGGAGAGTTGCGCCATGGTGGTGCAGTTCTGGAGGATGAGGGCCGCGTGCGGGATGAAGCACAGCGCCAACAACTGAATGAAGAACTTCCGACGCCCATGTCTACGCAAAGCAATGTTATTAATAGATTTCGCAAAAACAATGAAATTTTACTCGCACAACTTCGGGTTCCCGATTTGCATATTTTCTTGGCATTCCACATGTATTTAACATTTAAAGTGTACGCCGGGGACATTTAATCCAATATAAATATGATAATGAACTGATAATTAAGTCCGTATGTGAACAATGAAACCCCTTTTCGAATGCTGGTAAACTAAACGATAAATAATACGTTAAAGGGTAGTAATAAAATAAATTAGTGCAATTATTGTTGAGTCATGCAACGAATACTGCTATTTTGCATGTGAACATCAATATTAAGCCTAATATTAAGAAACCATAGCGTACGTCACTTCAGGATAATAGCATTTTCTAATGCTAGAAAGATTATTTAAAATCAGCTTAGTAATTTCAGAGTTTACCTATCACAAACGAACTTAACAGTGGTAGAACCCGCAACAACAACATCTGTTGCACTAGTTGACCAGCTCGACCTGTGAAATATCACGACCTCACAGGAAATAGACGTGAAGTAGAGTATTCTGCGTTTCGTCTGATGAGTGAGGTACCGGAGGCCTAATTCTAGTCCTCTTCACCTTCCCATCCTTTGCTAATAAGAAAAGGATGAGGACGGGGAAGAGGACTTGACGGTGGAGGGGATAAATAGGAAAGGGAAATAATCATTTTTTGTTTATCCCTCCTCTGTTCATTAATGGTTGTCTGCAACTTTTTCGCTTGTTGCAGATGTCTATGGGTAGTGATTACTTGATATCGGATGAACCGCTTGCTCGTTTGCCTTCTACTATAAAAAAAACTTATGTTTCCTGTTCATGCTATTAGTGTAGATAATGAGGTAATGTATAGTTACTTGGAGGTGGGGTTGATGTGCAGACAGCCAACCTTGACGGACCCGAGGCGCTGACCGTTCATCTCGGAAGGCGTTGTGCACTGCGGGGGCGAGTTCTCCACCTTCAGGGAGAACGGGCTCATCCTGTGCCAAAAAATGAAAACTCATTTCCAAAAGGTTTACCCCAGCACTGTTAAGTCGCCCAGTCACTTTGCTAGAACCATGAACAATAACTACAAACAATTAAAACTAAGAATCGATTACTTTTCAATTAAAACTAAAAATGATTAAAAATGTAATAATTTGAAATCCTTTTATTTCTAACTTTTTATTACTTATATCAACTACACCCAGCAGGAGTTGCAATAGGATCATTGTTTAGTAATAAAACTCATTCAAAAATATCAATTAAGAAAACTTTCAAGTCGGACTTTCTAAGCTTTTTGTATTTTAGAATTGTGAGAAGTTTGTAATAGAAAAGTTTTTTTTCGTTTTCATTAAGTTTTTTTTTCAACAAAGCTACGTTATGGGGAGGACATTCACCCGATAGTGACGCCCACCCTTGACAAAAATGTGCCACCCGAATTCCTAGTACAAAAGCTTACAAAGCTTTTCTGCTTTTACGAGATAAAAAGACCGAAACGAAGTAGGTATGTAAAGCACTAAAACTAAAATATTCAACTAAATTTTACACTAAATTTTTTAAAATATTAAATGTATTTACCAAACCAGTCTTCCTCGGACTTATATATATATAATTTTATAGCAAGACTCGCTGTGCCTCGCGGTTTCACCCGTCGTGCAATTCAATGTGACTATACATATATATCTGAGGTCGAATTACATTGGATTAAAATTATTTCGCATGCAAAATTTTATCCCCTACTTACTTAGATCTATAGGGGATGATTAAGACAAAATATTTCTTAGTGTTCGCCACGTAATCAGAAACCTCTATGCAAAATTTCAAGTCCCTAGGCTCAGTAGTTTGGGCTGTGCATTGATATAGCTTGTCTAGTACATTAGTGCAAACGAAAAACAAAAAAAAAACAAACACACATTTCACATCGGTTCACAATACAATTTTGATTATTTACGTAATTCTCTATTAATAGCTACTTGAAATGAATTGCTTAAAATAATAAATTTGTACATCCAATAAATTGAAGAACATCTCAAACTACTAACTTTACCCGTTTTTGTTTTCAATTAAAATAATTGTATATTTCTTGTTATATTTGTTAAAGAGATTTGTTTCTTATTATTGACTCTATCGATTGATACCATAGAAAGAAGTACAGGTGTCATTTTTTGCGAAATTTATCCAGTTCGATCCTCGAGTCTGCTAAGCGTATTTTCAAACATCTTTGAATGTATTTTTGTGTCTTATTAAAAATAAAGTAAAGTTTATATTGAATAAAGTTGACTATCTCAAGTATTTTTCTTGCAGTTTAAAAAGTTCCACGTGTAATTCTTTGTACGTGTATTTGTTACTGAAATTCCCGAGGAGGGTTGGCGTCAGGCAGGCGGCGGGCCGTAAAAACTTTAGCCAAAACCTATATAGACTACATGGTCCTACTGTGCCGCCCTCACATATGTGGGCAGGCTGTGCATGTTACTGAAGTCCTAAACCTCTGCGCCAATTTTAATTATATTGTATAACAGTGTGTCCTGGGATAGTTAAGGATCTCCTAATATTCACAATTGGACCCGGGAAGTGGCGCTCCCATTGGGAACCCGCTAATAGCTTGCAAGCAAGTTCATGTGCGATGATGACTGTTGGGTCTGCTAGTTTTCTTATATACGTTTATTCGGATAACATAACTCGCAATGAGACGTGTCGATACCTACGTCCAGATACTGCTCTCATGGTAGTTTTAGCAACTGTTGATATTCTAAGGGATAATGTATACTTACATCTGTTATTTGATCGGGAACTAGATTATATGAACATTAATAAATCGCAGATGGGTTGCCGAGCAAAATCTGGGGCTAAATTTTGTAAACCATACTAGGTTGGACCCTTGCGAAACTCGCCGCTGGCGATTCTAGGTGTCCAGTTTATATGGACGTCAAATAAAACTCGAGACTAACATTCCGTTATATTTTCTAACATTATTCTGATATATATGATGATAGATTTCGATCAAGTAACAGATGAGGGTATAAATTTTTTATGCCGTATAAACCATGACTTGATATTTTGCTAACCAGTTGTGTCATGTAGATTTAAAAGTAGTAAGTCTCGAAACCATTTTTACGATAATAAAAAAGCAGCAGATCTCATGTTCAGAACTGGGATACAGCAGAAACCGGCCTCATGACTCTGCAACCTCGATACGGGTAAGTAGCATGAACAAAACCTCACAGAATACAGGCGTGAAGTAAAGCTTTTCACGTTTCTACATTTCATCAGATGATTAAGAGGCTTCGTCCATTCCCTTCTTTTCCCATCTCCTTATCTAGTCAACTCCTCTTTTCTAATGGCTGGTACCGCATCTGTTTCTCTTATACTGTTGATGATATTGGGTACTGGTGGGCCACTCGCTCGATTGCTTCCTCTTAAGATTTTCTTGTTCTTGATATATAAATTCCCGTGTCACGATGTTGGCCTGCTTTGAACTCGGAAAATACTCAACCGATCTTAATTAAATTTTGTACACTTTGTGTTACAGTAAAGAGAAGTTTTATCTTGATTCGTTTGTAATAAAAATATTGAGATCATTCTCAATATTTTTATTACAAACGAGCTGACCTAGCAAACTTCGTTCCGCCTTATTATTAATTTCCATTGTGTTACCTTATTAATTTTGTATTGATTTCTTCACTCAGGTCGATTCCCTTCATTGGTCCACCTTGAGGCCTACCTATTACATTTTTCGTTTTGTTTTATAAGTCGGGATAAAGAATTTATTCTATTTGTGGTTTCTGTCATTTCATCAGATATAACATCGCATGTATAAAAAATATAACATCGCATGTATAAAAATGGTGGCAGTGGTGACCCAGTGGGCCCCGACTTACGTACTTTAGGTCGCGGGTTCGAACCCAGGCAGGCGCTTTACTTTGTGAAGCTTTTACTACCACTGCTCCGAAAAATGTGATGGAAAATATCGTGAGGAGACTGACATGTCTTAGAACAACCAAATTCGAACATAAGTGACATCCACCAACCAGCACTGTTTTATTTTATTCCGTGCCTGAAAACACGGATACAAGGACATCTAAAAATGAATCCTGGTTAAATCGATTTATCACTCCCGAAACCCCCTGCATACTAAATTTCATGAAAATCGTTAGAGCCGTTTCAGAGATGCCGATTATATACGATTGATTATTTACAAGAATTGTTTGTTTAATGGTGTAAGGTAGATAGATAAGTTGTAACTGACACGACTTTTTTATTGATTAAATTTTATAATAATTCATTAGTTCCATAAGTTTCTAACAGATGGCGCTGTTACTTTCCTAGTCACGAGTGTTTACTTGGCTATAGATAACTAGCGCTACCCGTCGGGCGGGTCGCTAGTAAAATATACATTGGTGTTCTGATTAGCGCTTCTAAATTGGTAAACGAAATTCATTAATCTTAATGGCCTGATTTATAAGCCCAAAGTCACTCAGGGCCAAAAGGAACAGTTAAAATTCGCATTTTGCCTTGAAAAAAGAATGCGAACAAACCTGTGTCCACGTTGGTCAATAATTTTTGCTCCTAATTATAACCTCAAAGGTTGATCAATCGTTTGCAAGTGACATAAAACATCTCCTGACAATTCTATTCTAATTCTAATATCTTGATTTACTTGAGTAATAAGGAGATGCTTGAGTGAACAAAAAGTATGTCTACCGTTAAAAGAGCAAATAATAGACTAATAATCAAATAAGTATTAAATATTTAGGAAATTATTGAACCAATAAATATACATTTAACTTTATACCAATAGATATTTCTTCCATAGTAAACAATCCTATAGAAATAACTTTATTATTATAACTTGTGCAAACAGTAAACTTGTAATCGTAAAAACTAAAAGCGATAAAATCCATCAGATAAAAATACATACTTTTTGGTTTCAGAAGTTCCTAGCGTAAATACGTAGTAAGTGAACTTTACTACTACCAGATAGACACAGGTTCACCAGAATCTCATGGCAAATTTAAAAGTAAAACAAATGGTGATTTTCCTATTTCAGTAATAAACTGTCATCTGTGTTGTCAAAAAAGTGGTGCAAAGTGTGTATAGTATTAACAATAATTATGTAAAAACTTATCGAGAGGTATCAGAGAGTAAGGCCCTACGCAACTACCCTCTACACCCACCGCACCATGCACACATTGCAGGAGAATCAACAGTTTGCGCGCTCCGTGTAGTAATAATTTCAAGTCAAATCAAGATTGGAGAAAAATCAATGTGTATATGGTCCTTTATTGACGTAGAAGAACACAGGCTTGAAACGACACTTTGAGAATAGATCACATAGATAACCAGCAAGAAGTTATTTCGTACGAACGACTCCCAAACAGTCTCAGTTGCCAAAGGTTGTCCATAAGGAGGTGTCCTCTCACCACCACTGTAGAACCTGGTTATCAACGATATCATCAATAAACTAAACATGAATCACTTCTATTCTAGGTAGGCTTTTCCGATGATCTGGTGATAATGATTTCAGCTAATTTAGCTGGCATCGTTTGCGACCTCACCCAAGCATCACTCCGAATTTTGAGAGTAGACAGCTGGTTTACTGTCAAAAAATGGTGGCTGGATAGATCTGGGCAACTTTACTAACAAAAGATTACCCTGTGATCCTGAAGGTCCTGACCTTCCATCATTGTTCGGTATCATGTAGTATGATACCGAAAAATGATGCAAGGTCTTGATCACACATCCTGAAGGTACTGTCAATTGTCTGTACACGTTAATCAGGCGTCACAATCTATTGTCTGGTCTACTGCTATTGCTGAAATCTATGTTAAACCTGACACCTGTACACGTGTACAAGCAGGTAGCAACACTAGTAGCCATAAAACTGTGCAACCTGATATTATGGAGA
>JWHW01021082.1:57596-72990 GCA_000931545.1 Papilio glaucus
CTTGATGACTCATCACGCAATAAAGCGCACTTTCGTGCAAAAAATTTTTTGACATTTGGCTGTCAGTGAAATCAAGGACGTCGAAGGGTTAAAATTGAATACAAGAAATATAAAAGAAAAAAAGTTTGTCAAAACTGTTCCAAATTCAAATAAGCATATTGATGACATGTTACTGGCACTTTTTGCACATGTTATTCACGCGAACCTATAAGATATCCCCCTTCCAAATATCAGCTAACGCGACTACCGAAGCTTTCACTTCAATACAATTTAATTAGATGCAGTGAAATGGGGAGAGGGTAGAGTTTATCGTACCTTTTCAAGCAAGTTTTCTTAAAATATCAAGCGAAATCTAACCGTGCACATGTCGCAATCCACATATCTACTTGTGTAATTTCGTCGTGCTTATCTTTACACACATCTCTGAATTTCATACAATTCAGATAAGAATTTATGTGAATGATGCAAACAACTGGTTTGAAATGATAAAACTTTATGTTGATATATTTTTAATTACAACCAATAATCCAACTTCAAATTTTCAATTAATAGAAAATCGTCATCGTTTCAGCTGGTTTCTTCCACTGCGGGACCTATGCTTCCCCTTATTAATCACCACAGAGATAGTTCCCCTTCCGCCCTAATCCAGTGGACTCCCACTTCAGTATTCGCGTGGGAGACCTACTTACGCTACGTCAACGTGTACATGACTCTTATTCCTGGACCTTTCGGCCCCATCGGCAATTACTTCTACGGCCAATGTTTCGAATAGAGTCGCCTTGTGGGCGTATAATAATTCACTAACAGACACACTTGCGCACACTTGCGCAGGATTTATATGTAGTGTACAATATTCTTACCTTCATACGAACGTTGAACGTTCTACTGTTTACTGTATATTTCATTCAATTTAATGTACAATATATTTTCGTGTACCTTCGTCTCGTTCTGCTAAGTCGTCAAGGGGCTCAACACTAATAATATTGCCCTACATATTAAGATCTTGTCAAAAGATTTCATACAAATTGAATTGTGATTCTGAGTATCACTTAAAAAGTTCCAAATATATATGCTAAATATTTTTTTATTCTAAACATTTCTTCCAGTCCTTGTTTATGTTAAAATTAACGAGTCTTCTACATCTTTTGTCTATTACATGTTTTCCCTAACTTTTAAATTGCTTACCCTTTTAAGAATGTTGATAATACGACGCTGGGTGTAATCTAAATCAGCGTAATGTTGTGATATTTTATTTCTTTACGACATCACTGACGTCCGAGGGCGTTACTAAGCCTTTTAATGCTCCCTTTCAGGACGACTTTATTCCTTGTGAGGCGATAGTTAAAATCAACTGTCTTCTATTCTCTGTAGGTAACATGTAATTACTTTTTTAGATCATAAATCTTATTACAATCGGATGAAAAGGATGATCCTTTTTTTTCTGGCTTACTACTGGGGAGTCTTGGCTATGGCCATTACTACGTTTAAGTTTGGAGAACGCCCAGCTTTCTTAAGTCCCTTAGGCGGACGCTCCATAGCCTGTACCCAAGGGCCTCTAGTCACCTGGCTCAATGGCTCCCCAGAGGGTATCGCGGATTGGGCTATCACTCAATTTAAAAACGCATTTAGGATTCCGATTCGAGAATGCCCTAGAGGTTCAGACCTCTACAGAAAGCGTAAGCGCCTGGAGAAGAAATGACGGAAAAACTGCAGCAACGATTTTTATTTTCATAGAAAACTTTCCTGTACGTGGCCCAAGTATGGACTAAGAGCTATCGAAACAATCGACTAACAGTGGTAGAGCCTGCAACAACAACATCTGTTGCACGAATGGGCCGGCTCGACCGATGAAATACCACGACCTTAAAGAAGACAGGCGTGAAGTAGAAACATTCTGCGTTTCGTCTGATGAGTGAGGTTCCGGAGGCCCAATTTCAGTCCTCCAATCTCCGGAACAGGAGTGCAAGGTGAGGGAATGGCTAGGAAAAGGAAATATCCCTTTTCGTGTCTATCGCCTACTCTATCCATTAAAGATAGGCAACGCATCTGCGACTAATTTGCTTGTTGCGGATGTCTTTGACGTTTCATCCTCAGAATAGTCGAGGATGATCTTTCGTGTTAGTACATAATCAAGTACGTGAAATAGTACCGCTCTCCCTCCCAGCATGTCCTAAGAAGAGTACAGGAGACAAGCCCCCGAAAGGCTACACTTGGAAGTGATCTATGGAAGTATTTCAATGGACTTTCGACGAGGTAAAACCACTAACCTATGTTCTCATTTGAATTACTCATTACAATGCATGATTATGCATGCATGCAATGTATTATCTTCCATCCACCATCTGGACTAAACTTAGATTATTGTGTTATGACCACGACAAGCACACAGTAGTAGTAAGTAGACAACTTTAACTTAACTTAAGGAACTTAAGGAAGATGTAGTAAATTACAAGATGTCGTGAATACCCCAAAATATTAATTAAGCTATATAAAAGTTAAGTGTCATAAAACGTCTTCTTCCTTTTGAAAGATGTAAGGGAATAATGAATAAGTATACGTGGCAAGGTTTGCTATACAAGTGAGATTTGTATTTTCAATGTTTTTCAAGAAACTACGACTACGTGGCTACGTGCTTAAAGCTACAAGTGATGTGAGAGTTTATTCCAGTACTAGACAACGTTCACAGCGTCGAATTCGCGGTACCAATTTGGTGGATGAAACGAACGTATTTAAAGAATTATATTTCTAACGTTACGGTACTCAGTTGCACGAGATACTAGGCAAACATAGTGTTTTCTGAAAATCATAATGTCTACGTTATATAATACGGGAGCAGCAATTTAAAATTGCGATTTTTTTTTACTTACATTACTGTTAGTTTTGCAAAACGACACGGTATCATTAGGTTAGGTTGCGTGTTAGTTTGGACATAGAGCAAACGCACGAACTGTGGACACGACGTTCAATGTTTACAAAAATTCTTTTTTTATTTGCTCAGGAACAGTGCTTTTCCTACCAACAGGAGTGGTGTTGGGAGGTTGCGGGAATAGCCTCTTTCAATCCCACCCCCACTCCGCCCCTAAAAACCAGCACCGGAGACATAAAAGTCTACGTATAATACAGTTTTCAAATACATTTTTTAACAGTCTACTCCCTGAATCGCACAAAAACGATTCCTTGCCGGTCTCATCTAGTGAAGTCCCACAACAATGACTAGATCATCAGTCCGTTTTGTGGAAGGCCTACCTTGCGATCTATAATTTCCCGAGTCCCGAGACCGAGTTCACTCTTCTGGAAACTTATGGCTCTATCGGTCATCCGTTCTACGAGTAAAGTGTCCGATTCAATTTAATAGCATGTCCGCTAGTAATTCTTCTGACCAAATCAGGAAGAAGAAGAAAAAACTAATCTTAGCTAGATTAGTTCAGTTTTTTTTTACTATTATTTTTGTCAAAACATGAAATATAACCATGGCAACCGATATTGTTAATAAAAGTTTCATGTACATCAGGAACTGTTTAATTTTCGGGATAGAAGGTAAATAAGTTCCCCATTTCATTTTCTGTACCCCTGTCAATGTGTGTGCAAAATTTCATGATGATGGATAGAGTAGTAAAAGAGTTGAAGCGTAACAAACAAACAAACTCAGATTCGCTTTTATGATATTTGCAAGAATTTATATGCTTGTTTGTGACTGATTCGAAACAGCTGGACCAATTCCGATGATATTTTGTGTGCGTGTTTGAGGGGTTCCCGGTGGGTTCCGACATGGTAAGGATTCACACAAACCGGTAGATTGCGCTACCCAGTGGTAGCTCTCTCGAGGAGGCTCTCTCCTGAAATTTTAATGACCTAAGTCACGTGACCTAAGTGAACAAAGTGGAATAGCTTACAGGTCGTCTAAATGCAAAGGGCATCCCTTTATTCTCAGTTGTTAATTTTTTTATGGAACAACGTAGCAAAAGTGCAAGCTTGTTTCACCTGATATCAAGTGATCGCTATCCATAGTCATCTGCAACAAGCTAATGAATTGCAGATTCGACAGAGGAAGGGATAAACAGAAAAAAAGGATGTTTATGTTTCTACCCATCCCCTCCCCTGTCAAATCATATTCTTCTTCCCAATCTTTCCTTACTAGAAATGATAGAAAGGGGATAAGGGCTAGAGTTAGGCCTCCGGCACCCCACCATCGGACGAGACGCAGAAAACTTCTACTTCACGCCAGTCTTCTATGAGGTCTTGGTATTTCACCGGTCGAGTCGGCCCATTCGTGCAACAATGTTGTTGAAGGGACTACCAATTATTTTCTCATTTATATTGTTATTCATTTATGTCTCTATATGACCTGGATTTTCCAGTTGATCAAAGTGAAATAAACCATTAAACAAACATCAGTGTCTTGGCTCTACCATTGTTGACATGTACCAGGATACTTTAGATTTGTATTCGTTGACTTATTAATAAAGTCTCATCTACAATGAATCTAAAAATGCGGGCGGAAGGATTAATCGAGCGCTTACACCAATTACATAGCAATGTAAAGGATATCTTCAAAGTGATATAGACAGATAGATATGACTACCCTCGGCTTCGCACGCATTCATTTCTTATATTCCTCGTTGGAAATTGTTGTAACTTTATTTAGCGTATTATACATCGTATTTAATAAAACAGTGTTAAACTTCTTGTTTTATCCTCAACGAAGTTACGAGGGAGCCAAAAATGCCGCGCTCTTTTCGAGAAACGAATGGATACGGCCGTGCTCGACTTGGCGGCGACACTACCGTGCCACCAGATGGATTAACTTACTATTACAAGTATGTATAATAAATGTTATTAAACGGTCGTCATATGCTACGTTCCACCAAGCATTCACGATACTCACGCTCACGACCACTTGTTCCCGACCGTTACAATTTTAAACTCAAGCGGAATGGATTATGGTGAGTTTTAAGCGTTGATGTATATAACAAATGGCGAATTAGAAAATATAAAGAGCTTAAAGAAGTGATATTGCAATTTGTGAGAGTGAAAAATAAACTTTAAAAATTGTTTTTGTTAACTCTATAATTTACGTTTGAATGTAATAAAAATGTATTACGGTGACAGTAGGATATTTGGTATTTTTTGCGCAGTAATAATGCTCCATAAAGTATTCTTTGTTACTTTAAATTTTAAAATTCATGCGAAATTTGTCAACTCTCACAAAGACCCACATATTGAGATGGGTCGTTGTGAGCTTAGCGCGAGCGAAAATGATGACGTCATTATCGGTCGCTACCACAACGATCATAGTCGTCAAGTGGAACAGCTAAAGGTGCATTTTAGGCGTTGTGAACTCTTAGTGGAACGCAGCTATGGTAATGTATGAAAATAACGAAATGTCAAAAAGTTGTTAATGTCATATAGTTTATATCCCTCAAGATGTTTTTTTCTGGATTGTGTGATTTTCTATACTCTTGAAAATATGTGTAACAAATTTCATAGCCATCGGTTGAGTAGTTGACGTTATCTGTTAAATATGGAGTTGCCACTTGCACAAAAAAAATGCCACAACATTTAAATTGTGCATAAGACCCCCTGTTCCGTTGCTTTATAACCTGAAGGAGTTTTAGGCTGTTGATATTACTTCCTAGCTCTTTCTATCCCGATTGTAATAATCACATCACCAAGGTTATTCATTCTCACACACAACAGTTTTTGCTTTAAGTAAAGTTGTTAACTTAGGATTCATTTGTATCGTTAGTTTCTTCACGTACTTGTTTCCTTAACTAGTAAGTAACGTTAAGTTACATTAAGTAAGCATCGATTGCTTCTTACGTGTAACACCGTAACCTAATTGGTGATGGTTACTTAATGTAACTAACTTAAATCCTAGTGCTAATTTCAATACAAAGTAAAAGTAGTTAATCTATTGTCGCATTTTTTGCATATAAATAATAAAAATACTTATATTAGTGTTCTCTTGCGGAGTAGGCAGTAGGTTTTAACTGTAATTACTATGAAAGACCAGCTCATCTGATATGAAATCAAAATTGCTTTAAATCACCACCGCAGAACCTCATCGCTGCAAACGCATTAGCATCCTTCTTCTTCAAAAGCTTAGCTTAGCTTAGGTTATTACTTCTAACACTCTTGTAGGCCATGGATTTAACTATCCTGGGACACGTGTGTTGGAATCACATTTCAAGGAGTTCGTGACGTGACGTGAGCTGATCCATCCCACAGGATAACAGGTTTACGACTATTCGTTGTCACTACATTCAAAGGTCAAGTACGACATTCATTGGCTTGTGAAATTAGCTTCTCGAAGTTTTGATACTCCGATCGACTGAACGATTCCCCTTAGATTCAATTTTAGTCGTAATAAAATGAATTACTTTTATATCGCAGATTATTCTCGGATCCGGATGTATTAGGCATTTGAAGTAATTTGTTTGACTACAGCAACAGGGTAAACAAAAAATACAATAAGCCAAATTTCACGCATCAGTAATAAGCTTAAAGAGAGTAAGTAGTAACGCAAATTGATATACAAAAGACTTGTTGAGTTGTTGACCCTCTGAACTATGTCAACAATATTCAGATGTCATCCCGTAATATTTTAAGCCACTTGTACTCTCTGTCTCTGTCTTCCCTGAATGGGTACAGAGGCGCGAATATTTATTATAGAATACATATTTACGTATGTGTTAGGGTTCTTATTAATGGTTACGGGCGTGAGGGGATATTTAATTATTTATTCAATTAATATTTAAATAAATATACTTGATACAACACTTAACTAAAATACTTAAACGTACTAAACATCTTACCTGATAATTTTGTAAAATATATTGTGCCGTTGTATTTTGTTTTACACGTTGCGAACAGTTGATTAATTTTTCACATTTTGCAAACGTCGAATTTAAATCACCATTAAGTCTACTTATATTTGAAAAATTACACTAAATTCGTAAACGTATTATCATATTTTAATATTTAATTCACAAAATTGGTATTTTTTTCGTAAAACCGATCGTAAATCGAGGCGTCGTCGCCCGCAATGCAGCGACACAAGCGCCTGCCAAGAAAGCATGAGCAATACTGCCGGCACAATGAAACCCGGATCTCATAGGCGCCTTAAATTTATGTATTATTATATATGGTAACCTATTATCCTGCCGTCCCTTATTTCACATGAAATGCGTTGTAATTTAATCTATAGTCATTGTAAAATCAAGAACAACGATTTAATTTATTTTATAACTTATATTTGTCACATTCTGACTTCTTAATATAGGTATTCTTTGTCTCTATTCACTTACTTTCCGGGGGTCGGATCTTAACGTGCTTAAGTTTTCCTAGTACAGATTCAGTTTAAAAATTACTTTCTAAAATTTACTCGAGAAATGTGTAAAATAAATAATAAATATGCGCTCACGCCCGTAACCCAGAGGGGTAGGCAGAGATGACGGATTTCCATTTGGCACGATCCTGGCACACCTCTCTCGCTTCTTCTACATTCATACATCTACGCATACATGCTCGTCGGTTATGGGTGCTCCTTATATCGCCATTTTTTAGTAAACCGCTAATCTGATCGATATAAGTTTTCCTGGGGCGTCCCCTACCAACACTGCCACTCACTTTTGCAACATAAATTTGTTTCGTTATTCTCTCTTCATTCATCCTTTCAACATGCCCGAACCACCGAAGCATACCTTTCTCAATTCTAGTCACAACATCCACTTTTAAGCCAAGAAATGTGTAAATAGATCGATAAGCTGTTTTAATGTAAAGTTTCATTATAATGCGTATTTAGTAAAACAAATATGAATCCGTTGACAAAAAAATTACATGTTTCAACGATACGGGGGCAGCCATCCACAACACCAAAGGAGAGGTGCTTTGCCGGCCTCTAAGGCCTGCCGTTTTTTGCATTGGTTTGAACATACCGCTGGAGACACAAGACATTTGCGCGAAGTAAGAAACTACGCGAAAACCAAAACTAAAAATAATATAGGACTATGGTGGGTGGCCCTGGGTTCACACTGGAAGCACAAATGATTATCTATAGCCAGTAAAACATACGTGACGTGTGACGACAACCTAGATGACAATCTATGTTAAAGTCATCATCATCATCTCCCTGCCCTTTTCCCATTCATGTAGGATCGGCATAGTATGATTGTAGTCCATACTGTATAGGTTTTGGCTACAGTTCTTACGGCCGGCCGCCTGACGCCAACACTCCTCAGGAATATGTTCAAGTGTTATATCAATAAATTAACTTACATCGCCTTTTAGAAACTTATAAATAATTATGAAAATAGAAATGAGATCCATAATCAATATAAAAACTAGCTTATCTTTTAATAAATAGGATAATTTAATCAATAGGATGGGATAGCACAAATAGATTATCCGCCTTTGGACTATTATAGTAAACCATCTCATAACCTCTTAGACAATAACGTGCATTTAAAATTTATCAACTCTCAACACACTACTCATTGTTATAAACGGTGCTATAGAAATGTACTTTAATATTTTATTTAATAAGTATTCCAGGGTTAATATAAGTGTGAACGAGCATCTAAATGGTGGACGAATATGGAAAGTAGGTAATCGCGTCGTCACTTGGCTTCTATTTGAGGTTGTTTGTTTTTGTAAAGAGGTCAAGTCCCGGTTGCGACCTTGCATTCTAAGGTGTCAGGTTGTGGGGTTTACTTTTTTATAGATTTAACCGATTCAGTAACTGGTTACAGGTTAAATTCTAGTATGAACTGGATCTTTAAACAGAGGTTTAAACTTAGCTTAGCTCGCATTGGGTTTTTATGATAGAAAAAGGCACCTGCACCAACATATGCGAATATCAAAAGAGTTCCAGAATCGTTGACAACCTCTTTTGTAGAAAAAATGTGTACATAACGAAAAGAAGAGGAAGTATAGGAAAATAAATAATCCATAAATGTGACAAATGTAGTGGAATAACTGAATAAATATTAATCAAAAAGTTTCTTAAGTAAAGTCTGAAAATTTGTCCTTAACAATATTCATAGAATAAGTTTCGTTTTCAATGAAGACAATCGATAAAACCGGTAACGAGCTTGTTCTATGCATGGCTAGCATAGCCACTAATATGGTAAGTTTTTATGGATTATTGTGGACAAATATTCGTTACTAGCTGTGCCCCGCGATTTCACCCGCCCTGCAAATGATAATACCGTAACCCATCATCATCTCGCTGCCCTTATCCCGCGTTTAAAGGGGTTCGACACAGTATGGCTGTGGCACAATTAAATTGATATAACTTTTTTATTTATAAACCGATTGAAATAAAACAAACACTACTAAACTAATTGTTAAGTGAAGCTACCAAAATACATTAGTAAAAACCGCACCCAAATCGGTTAAGCCGTTTCTGAGATTAGCGGTAACAAACGCATAGACAAACAGACAAAAATTCTAATAATCATTGTTTTGGGTTCTATTGCGTTTGTGAAGGCACCTAATAATAGTTTATCTCAAATATCTTCCATGTACAGACAGCGATTAGTTACATTTTTATTATATGTATAGATTAGGATCAGTATGTATGTCTTTCTTCGTCTTGTAGTACCATTGCCTAACTATTCTATTATTCACTTTCGACAGTGTAATCATAGCTTAAAATGCGAACACTTTATCTCCTTTAACCACTAAACCGATCCATGAACTTTTGCACACACCTAGCCAGAGGTTCAAAAAACATGGGGTACTTACCTTTCATCCTGTGTAATAACTGCTCCCGAGGTACGTAAAAGCGTAATTTAAAAGGTCGATTGCTATGGTATTGTTTCATGTTTTGAGAATAACAACTTTTTGACACGTGTTAACTATATTTTTTTTTTTTTATGGTAGTAGGTGGCAAACGAGCAAGCGGATCACCTGGTGTTCTGTGAGCGCTACCCATGGACATCCGCAACAAGCAAATGTGTTGCAGATGCGTTGCCTACCTTTAATGGACAGAGGAGTGGATAGATAGGAAAAAAAGATATTTCCTTTTCCCCGCCCTTCTCCCCCTCCAATCCTCTTCCTGTTCCCATCCTATCCTTATAAGGAAAGGGTGGGAAGGGGAAGAGGACTGTAATTAGGCCTCCGGCACCTCATTCATCAGACGAAACGCAGAGTACTTCTACTTCACGCCTGTTTTCTGTGAGGTCGTGGTATTTCACCGGTCGAGCCGGCCCATTCGTGCAACAGATGTTGTTGTTGCGAACTCTAACACTGTTGCAATTACTGTTACAATTAGCAGTTATTATACGCGAAATTATTATACAAAAATTTCCAGCATGGAGAACGTGAAACAAATGCGTGTGAAGCCGCGGGCTACTACCTGAGACAAATATTCACATAGTGTGCCCCCACCTTAAGCTTCTTTATAAATAGTTAAATATCACTTAACAGAAACAGTTTCTCTACTCTTGTGGGTTGTGAGCGTACATTTTGTGCTATGTGTCCTTGTAGAAATAAGAGCATTTATATTTAATTTTTTTGTGAAAAGTGAAAATATAAACTAATTTAACTTGAATGTTTAATATATTTTTCTATGTTACAAAACGATGTAAAATAGGCGGGGAGCGACCGCGAATTGATCCCACTCACCCTGAAGAAGGACCTCCGACAGGTCCGAAACTTATCCGTACAAAATACCGAAGAAAAACGCGAATGTGAGTAAAGCCGTTGTTAGAGTAAGTAACTATAATAATTGTCATAACTATCAACTTCTCCAGGCAACAGTTATCGACTGCTGGACGCAGGCCTCCTCTGCCAGTCCCTTGTCATCCTCCTATAGTAGTCGTCCGCAATCTTGACCAGGTCATCGTCTCATCTTATCGGAAACCTACCAGCGCTCCATCGACCTGTACATGGCCGCCATTCGAGAACCCTATGGACCGACCATCTTTTCTACAACAAATGCGTCCGGCCCACTGCCACATAAGTTTAGTAATTTTTCAAGCAATGTCGGTTATAACTATGTACAATTGTTACTAATACATACAAAAGAAATTCTGAATTACAAAAAACATTATTTAACAATATTCAGACTTATAAAAACGTTGTCTAAAGAACTAAATTTCAAGTTCATGTCAATATCAAACTGAAATGAAACTTGTTAACCTTCGTCCGATTCAAATAAAGAGGGTGACAGACGTCCGAATTTTAAACTCGCGGTTTTAAAGTACACTTATACTTGGCTTGACTTCGGCGTCTCACGGAAAGACTTGCTCATATGTTTCACTATATCAACCGAGGAGAGTTTGTTGTTGAGTTTGTCATCGGGAAGCCAAGGTAGGAGAATGGCTAATCTAAAAATAGCGCTTATCGCATTTTTTTATAGAAGGGAGCAAACTAGCAAGGTGACGCGTAAACTTAAGTGATCACCGCCGTCCATGAACATCCGCGACACCAAAAGAACTGCAGATGCGCTGCCTTCCTTTCAGAATATTTAATAAAAGTATTACTGTAGTTTATGGCAGATTTTTTGTAATTATTTATCAATTTTTATATAGTCGTTGCGAGCTCAAACGCAGAGCACGACGCGGGGCGCGACCGCCAATTAATCCCACTCACACCCTGAAGAAGGACCTCCGACAGGTCTGAAAAATACGTGAGTAAACCCGTTTTTATAAAAAGTTAACAACGCTTGTAGTGATGGCACAACGGCACCAAGTATAACGGCAGCAAGACGGACTACGAGCAAATTTTCAAACCGGTTGGACCGCCGACGAACTTGCGCGGCGATCTTATAGTTCCCGTAATAGAGGTGACACACAGACGAAAAAAGTCGTCGAATCATAAATTCGCGTACCTAGTCGAACGTGTGTCATCCCTTTAAAAGTCACAAAAACTTATCGCAATTATTTGGCGAATTGCTTTAACGAGTACTAAGTTAGAAAAAGGCGCCTCTCAAATCAACTTACATAACTATACTGCAAAACTCTGGTAAATGTTGAATGCAACTATGCACTCCGGTTAATTCGTAAGAGAATGAGATGGAGTTAAAAAACAGTAAGCGAGAGAAAGAGATTTATCGAAAAAAAATCATTGAAAGATAAATTGAAGCACTTAAAGTGACATTTTAACAACTGTTCAATGATGTTCAAACTATTCGATTGAACATGCAAATAATCGTTACTTTTAAAAAGCTAAGAATTAGTCTCCGTTACTATACTCGCTTGTTAAAACTTAGAAGTACCTTTTTTCTTATTTCATTCGATATTTAGTTAGATCTTGGTACGTTCCCAATGGACTTGACCAAGATACATGATGATAAATTATATAAGAAATCCATCATCGTACCAAAGAGTGTGAAAACCGATATGCAGCGCAGGAGGATTCCTTCGTCACTGCGCCTACCCTTCCTAATCCATCCTCAACCATTTAAATTTGCTACTAGAAATAGTCTTCCCGAAAACAGAGACTGCCGGGTCTTAGTTATCGTTTAATTCCTAAGTAACCTTTTAAAAGAGGGCGAGAGAGTAAGAGATGAAAAAAGGCGAGAGTGATAAGTGTAGATGCAGCATTGTGGGCACGACGGGCATGCCCACATACCTATAGACTTGTGACTTCACTTCACGATCTGTTGAAGTCAATAAGCTGGTGATATTATATCCAATGCCTTAATGAAATTAAATTAAAACGATGAATGATGCGTGAATAGGAACGTAGCTAAGTACTTAGTCATTATAGATCATCTCGCGTTTAATATCATTTGATTTCCTTTGAAGTGGTTAAAATTTCATTAAAATCGGTTCAGTAGATAGTCTAAATGTGACACTGATGTGCTAACAAACACATTTACTTGTGTAATTGTTGTGAACGAACAAACTAACATTTTATAGGTTTATTAATTCACTGGTGTAGTTTGTCCACGTGAAGTAACACTGTAATACGTTTTGTAAACATCTTAATGGGCTTTTTATTGGTCATGCATCAAGTTCATACTCAGAATCGCACTTATTCTATTTTCGGGTGTGTGTGACCACAACATTTTGTTAAGGGCTGGTTTCGCGCCAGGTGAGTGATGTCATTAAACAAAATCTTCCCAAGATTTACAGCAGTTCCCATCGCGTTTCTGATATAGATAAATCGTATATAAGTCAGTTGCATTATGTTGTTTTTCATCAAATAAACTTTAGTAGAAATCACAAACTTTTTCGTAGAATGACAAAGTAACAAGGTTCTCGTAGCTAACAAAAACCAAAAGTTTTGCAACATCTATTTTGGTTTTCATCGACTGTGTTATTATATTACTTAAGGATTCAATGAAAACTTTAATTAGGTCTTCATTTGACTTCACAAAAACTCTCAGAGAGGTTTTCTTTCGTAGTTAATAGGGAAATTTTCAAACGATAATTAAATTATTTTTGTTACTAAACTTTCTTTATTATTGTAATTGTTCATTTTAATTACAAACTGTAACTTGTAACATAAATGTTTTTGTTTGTTCAAAAGTTTTTTACTTTACGTGATAGACGAGGCTTATGACCCTCTGGCTTTGCGAAGGGACGTCGGGTCCCAAAATGCAAAGGCTCTCAACACGTCCCGTGTTGACTTTCTTTATTGCTCAACACGAGGCAGCTCCAAATTCCATCCACACCAACTTGGTGGTTGGCAACCACACGTGCGGTTTTAGAATGTTGATTCTGTATTCCCGCGGAGGGTTGGTGTCAGGCAGGATGCCGGTTGTAAAAACTGTAGCCAAAACCAACAGACAACAGCCATACTGTGGCGACCCCACATGACGTGGTAAAAGAACACGAGGATGATGACAAACATTACTCTTTTATGCTCACAATCTTTTGATACATATCATATGGGACTACATGTATGAAACACAGACATGACATAACTCTCACCGTCCTCGCCTACGAGTACGACGACAGATACGCATCGCGAACAAAAATCGCACCCGCGGTAAAGGGCGGTCCTCACCGCCCCCAGACGCTCGTTAAAACAGTTGACGACCGTCGGGGGACAGGTACGCTCCTTCCCTCGACGATCACGTAGACAACACCCCTACTTAGTAGACCTCATTATAGTCTTCGACGGTAGCACGTTCAACTTAGTAGACACAACACCCACACCGATGGCTGCTAAATCCAGCAACTAGGCCCTTAATATACATTATGGACCTAGAATTTTTTACTTTTAGCTCAAGATCACTCAGGTCGCGAGCCCTGTATCAGATGAAGCTGTAAGAACCAGAAAGAGATAAGGTTACCAGCAACATCTCATCGACATCTCCGAAAATTAGTAGTAGACATGAAAAGTTTAATTGCAAAACCTCAACCTTTATTATTCATAAGGTAATACAGTATGTAGTATATAAGTATGAAGATATTACAGTCTATTAGTCACAGACAAAAGGCTAACGACCGATAACAGTACCGGTTATCACTAAGCAAATTGTTACTTATCTTTACACTGTAAAATATCAGCGGTATGTTTTGTAGCCCCCATCTGAATACTTTTCTCCCTGTAAAGAAATTAATAAATATTGATACAATTAATTTAGCCCACTACCTTAAGTCGCTATTATACTACTAATGCCTTCCTAAAGAGAGCACGCAGTATTTTCTTTAGATTCTTTTCACGTGTGTTCTTTTTACATAAAAATGTCTAATGACTCTTCTAAAACGCTACACTACAGTTACCCTTTTGTTATTGTGTCTTTTTTATTGTCTTGCATTATTAATATAATTAAAAAAAATCAATTTAAGCCTCACCAGTTGCATGATCTCAATAGTCGCAGGCAACGAACCCCCAACCTAATAATTCGTAGTTAGCACCCTTAAAATATTATTTGCAGAAAACCGTTTGATACTGTAAGCTATACAGGTATATATTATATGTACATATTAGAATGAACCTTATTCATAGTCTCGTCTAGCTCTGACTGAGAATAGGTAAATAAGTCGTCAAATGCAGATTCTGACGTCAAACGGAAATTACTCGGTTGTTGAGACACTTTTGCATTTCACAGGTCAATGCAGCCGTCTGTAGCGACTATTGTATGTGTTAGTATGTACACATGAAAACATTCACGCCGTCACGAAGAAGGATAGGTAGATATCAAGGACTTACACACATTTGTCGTACGATTTTTTTGAAGAGGGCAATTGATTTACTATATATCTTTCCATTCAATGTACCGATTTTTATATATTAAGGTTCAATGTAATGTATTTATAGATATAGGTAGGTATGTATGAACTGTGTTCAACCAATGCACTGTCTAGAAATTATCAATAGGAAAATAGTACTTAGTTAAGAGGACAATTTGTCAATGAAAAATATAAAAAAATGATATGTTTAATTGCACCCGGTGAATTATATAATCGGACAACGAAAAAAAGAGCTCTTA
>JWHW01021158.1:0-25403 GCA_000931545.1 Papilio glaucus
TCAAAGATGCGAAATTTTATTATTTCAGTGTAGTTTAAATAAAAAAAAACGTTCACTTTTCATTTTATGATAACATCAAATTGTCAAAACTTGTTAGTGTTATAAATAATTAACTTGTTAGTATTATAAATATTAAAAATGTTAGTATTATATTGCAGAAAAAGTATTTTGTAGAAATTTCTCTACCAACAATTGACATGTATTTTAAACTTGCATAGAGCACAGGTGAACTTTAATGTGACTGAATGTTGTCAATTGAAGAAATACCAGGTTATTATAGTACACGAAATATAAATCAAAACGGCGGTATCGTACTGTATGTTAGAGATGTTTGATCATGCAATGAAAAAGTGCTGTTGAATTTTCCGCACGTACTCTTACTACAACAATCCTCGTTTTACAACTAGATACTACACAAAAATATCCCTCAATCTTGTGAATCAATTAATCATTACCGGGGACATAAATATTGACATTGTATCCTTTCACAGCCAATTGCGTAAAATTATTTTATACTTTTGAGCGCATTTCTTGTTTTTGAATATAGTTTTTTTGAAGTCGGTTTTGTTTTTGTTTAAAAGTTTTTTTTTCTCGATTTTTAGTGAATTTAATTTACATGGGGCTTTTGAAATCACTTGCGCGAAGTTTTTACTTACTTTGTTCTTTTGATATCTTCTTAACTATTGGTCAGAATGATATAGTTCAAGGAACAATTATAATCTACATTAAATTCTCTTGATAACTAAGACATTTAAATGGATAAAGATTCATACCGATCACGAATAATCGCGTAGTAATTATCGAGTGCGTTTTAATTATTGTTTCCTAAGATAAAAATGGTTATTGTGAGAAAACTATAGAAGATAAATATATGTCAATGCGGACTTTTATTTAGCTTATATAAAGAGCTACAATTATTTCGTACATCATTTTAATGTAAGTCCTATAGTTTAGTCTACGTAAGCCAAGAAAGTAAAATTCAATGTTGTCATATTATGCATTATTAAGAATAACTCAAAAACTTTCGGTCAAATCTTGAGTAAAAAAAATGGGACCAATCGGCAAGCATTACCTCTCTAACAAAGAAAGAATCATCGAATTCGGTTCACCACGAGGGGAGTTCTGAGGTAACAAACATAAAATAAAACATACACACGAATTGAGAACCTCCTCCTTTTTGAAGTCGGTTAAAAAATCTTGCTTTCGAAACTGTATCGACCAGTTTTACTCCAAAAGTACAAAATCTTGGCATTCGAGATGTTCCATTGCTGCGGTTTAAAAGTATATCTTATGAGGAGATCACAATTTTAGGGTTTAGGGTGGGTTCAAACATATTCTTGTATATATAACTCTATGTACAGTCTTCAGTCACTTGAATAAGTTTTAATAAAAGTACTTAATGGGATGGTGCACGGCACAATGCCTCAAAATGATTCAGCATAATAATAATCAATTATGCACATGCATCAAAACGATTTTTCAGTGGAGGGCCTTTATGATAATGTTATGCCAGCTTGCCCGCAAATCATTCAAACATTTCTTATATTAATAAAAACAACAAAAAATTATAAAAAATTACCTTTTTTTGAAAAGCAAACCTATGAAGTGATATATACCTAATAGGTCTATCAGTATAGTATATTCTATACCATTATATTTTATGATGGAAGCGCTCATGACAAACGAAACAGAAACAAAGCGCTTTGAAACAATTCCAAATAAAAAACAACGCATTATTTGAGAGCATGGTATACGTGTGCCTCATCTAAATGCCTACATTAATCGCAAAAATCGTTTTTTTTTACCTCAGTTAATTCTATAACAACTGTTCAGGATAATTTAATGTTTAAAAAGTATATTTATAAAAACCAATCTGGCAAAAGTTGTCTTGTAAAAATATTTTTTATTATACAGGGTCTGGCCTTTACTGACCATACATCGTCTTATATGAACTATCTCGACGCGGATGCAGAGCAATAAGATTCAGAGCGAAAATGTCAAGTGGTCGCAGCTATAGTTTACTTGCTTTGTAACTAGGGACTGAGGGGACTAACATACTTTAAAAACTGAATAAAATATTTTTTCTTTCAAACAAAATGAGTTTTGTACATCAAACTTCGCTCTCGTTTTGTTCTGTTATCAAAGTTCTTTTTTGATAATATATTCTACACATCTCTGTAATTATAATCTGATTATTACAGATACTGACGTCTGACGACTGACATGTTGCATATTGTGCATGCGAACATAGAAGGTTTTCCCTGCCAAATATTGTCTAACGTGGCTAATGAAATTTTAAGTGGCTAATTGAAAAATAAACTCAAATTAATATTCTAAATGATAATTTTGCATTTATTTACTAAGCCTATCTTCTATTCATAATTTAGGTTTATTAATGAACAACAATTTTGACAAGAGAACCATTAATTTCTTTCATAACAAAAGAACACTGTTCTAAATACGTAACAGCACGTTCAATAATAGACGATGAATTTCTAATACTATTTCTGGAACGCGACGCTGCCAACGGCGGAGTGAAGAGAAGTGAAGGAGGGGAAGCAAGTCTGAAAGCATCATATTATATTATTGCCAAAATAATAACGTGGAGGAGACAACGCCACCTCTTCCCCATCCAGGGCTACCGAGCAAACGCGTATACACACAATGAGTTACGTTTCTAGCTCCCACAAATAACGTTCCTCGATTGAATAAAAGCGACTGAACAAAGCAATTCAAAATGTAATACAGAAATACTTTATACATATTTAATCCATGATAATACTTGAAAAGTATTTTTAAATAAAGCAAATAATTCCCGCGTGGTATTCCAGTTTGCTTCACGATGGAATAATTGCATCAGTCCTAATTATTAAACGTTAAAGGCCAATAATAAGAAAATGGGCTGTAATCCTGCGTACATAAGCAGTTTAATTATTTATTACAGCACTAATTATTAATATCACAATTATTATATATATATATATAAAAATTAATAATGTATATATGATAATAAGGAAATAATTGTACATGAAAGTAACAGAGAGTCCGAATATAATAAGAACTATCGTGGACAAACGTACATTCCATTGATCATTTTAAGTCATGGGTTCATCATGCCCGAACCACCAAAGCATACATACTTTTAAGCCTCACTTTTCCCTTATAACGCTATTTTAGTCCTATTATTCCTACGTCGAGCCTTCTTAAAGATTGCATCTCAACGGCATTAGCTCTACTAACATGCTTCCGAGCCTTCATAAACACATGTTGACTCCTCTGTAACAATAAATATACGACATGGAATATTGGATATCTTCATACCGGGAAAAAAGACTAAGGCCATTAATTTTTTTAGTATTTTATGCATGCGCATTACAAAAGGCAAAACCAAAGATAACTTTATACAAAAAAAATCTGACTTTGATACAAAACTCTCAAAGTTGTAATTAACTCGTGGTAAGAGCTTCTTAGCAGTGACACTCCTAACGATGGGCTTCAAAATTAAATGGTCCGATATCCACCGGCCAAAGTTTAATCGGCGGGCAGGTGGGGCCGACGTGTCTCGGCCTCACATCGCATTCTATTTATTGCCCTTAACTTTGATGCAGACACACAGCGACCGCAGGTAAACAGCCGCCATGCCTAACGTTGTATAATACACGATCGGACAATTTTAATTAGATCGCCTACTTTAGCTCAATGCTTTTAATTATTAATTAAATTCATTTACTGTGATACTGTTTCTAAGCAGCCCTTAATTTCCTGGATATTTATCCACACCGACCAAGTCACAGGCCATAGCTTTAATGTTACTTTTTTCAAGCTTCGATCTGTACTTTATCAATTGTCACTACTGTCAAAGATTCGGTTTTGATTTTTCGTAAAACCATCGTACGCTGACACCCTTTCGATGCCATTATTTTTAGTTTATGATAAATTGTCTATGTAACTAAAGAAAACAAATGATGTCGTCGAGTATTATCGATAATTAAAAATACACCAGGTAAGTTTGTATGACAATAAAAACATAAATAGGAAAATGTGACTCAATTTAAGACAGAATTTATTTGTGATCTAAGACATGGTGTGGATTGCACATACATTGTTTATATATATACATATAACCCCTGTAAATCGCTAATGCCCCTAGCGTCCATTTTGGAGAGAAAATTTCGTGACATTGAACAGTCAGGACCAATAGTAACGCTATCTTGTTTAGTGCTATTATTGTTATGGTTGTTATCTTTGTTTTATAATGAGTATGAAAATATTATACCGTCGTGGTCGGGAAATTATTATTTAAATAAGAAAAACCAGTCTATGTCACATTAGATCACGGGTATTAAAAATTTCATTCGAAACAAATAAGATAAAAACATACAAACATACAAAGTAATTGCTTTAGTAGGGGACAACTGTCAACCACACATTTATATCAAGACCTGAATGTGGGAAAATATAAATTCGAAGAGATAAAAAATAAAATAAAGAATGTACATTGCAATCATTGCCTTGCGAAACTTTATAATCGAAATTTACTTCACAAATACATTTGTCTTTTGAATGGGGAAAACGCGAAAACAAATATCAAAGCAAATTACACGAAGTGGATTCATAAAATAACCATACAATGAGCGTTAGTGCTTTAACCGGTGACGTTAAAAGAGAGTTGACGCACCTCATTCCGCGACTTCCCAGCTTGTCAGCCATAAAATAGAGCGGAGGCTGAGTCTTTTGTACTTGTGGCTTTGTGTGCAAAGTAAGCTTCCTACCGACGCATCTGTACGATGATGAAACTTGCCAGACACCGCTTTTAAGCTCGCTTTATGTCTCGAATTAAAACTTTACGGGAGGAAATTAAACGTTGGAAAAATATGCCCCGTAAACACACCCTTGTGGATTTGGCAGCCAAGTTTTTACCAACTTGGGCAAAAACTTATTTGACTTTTACATCTATAGGTAATTTTATTATCTACAATGTTAATATACGAAAATAATTGAAACAAGTTCATGCCCTATTTTGGTTTCGGTACGCAATATTCCTTCCATCTTGTTTTAAGTGTTTTTATTAAAATAAGCTCATTGTTGGTTTCCCTCGTAGCTTACGCTTAGACAACAAAACCATTTCGTTCCAAATAAAATACAAAATAAACAACAAACCTTTTCCTGTACATTTAGGGATTATTCTTGGTCGTTAGATATTTTAATAATGGTAAAATTATTTTTGTCAAGATACGTATTCCACCCTCTTGTAAAACAAATTCCACTTGTCAAAATATTCACGCTATGTTCACAGGAATCACAAAGCGAGACGTGTACAAAGAACGGCCTAACAAATTGTTCCGTCAGGCGTCGTGTTCCGTATTGCGCGGTTGCTTCTCACTATCAATAACTATATAATTAACTTTATTATACCTTATTGGTATATGTAATAATACTCTTACGAAACGTTTCCTAAGGTCCCTTAGAGTAGTACCGTTTTGAAAAAGAAAAAGGTAAAAGAAGCCAACCATAACTTACAGTCACTTAATTTAAATCAACAGCATACCAGCATGAAGGAGTATGAAAATACTGCAGTTTACCTAAACTTTTCTACAAAATTTATTATTATTATTATCTAGATCAAGTTGTCGCGAAAATTGTTATATGAGTATACTAATACCACACAGTAAGGTGTGACTAATAATATTGTTTATTACGAAATACTCTAATTCTTTTTTTTGTAACTCGGCGGGTGAAACCGATGGGAATTTGACGTTATAGGAAAATAAAACCATTATTTGTAAAAAACACAATATTTCGGAAAATAATAATCGTTAAACACAAAGACGAGGAAAATGAAAGACAGGGAAATAAATTAATATTGAATCATAAGATGACTAACGAAATCGAAGAAATATTTTTCTGAGTGAAAATATAAAGAATAAGATACGACATTTTTCTATTATTCACATCGTCTTAGCAAGGCAGATTTTCGACGTAAAGATTAAACTCATTGTTCTGTCAGTCGTGGAATCGCGTTTCTAACAATTCTTCTTCACGTAAGATGAACCGTGTAACCGGAGTTATACAAGTCGTTTCACCTATTAATAAAACGAATCGCGATATTCCAATTTTGTCTGAAAACGGAGTACTATCAACCACTATATAGAATTTGATACTGTGGTTGAGATATTGTGCGTCTTGACTCCTTGGATTAGTTATTGTAATTTCAGACATTACGCGATGTGTTTTTAATTTGTTTGAAATTTTAAGATTATAATTAATTAATAAAAGTTAATCAAATTCAACAAAGAATACTTCTGCTGAAACATAAGAATGTTTTGTTTAAAGAAAAATCATTTTCAAAAATAAAATCTCAAAAACTAAAATCAAATTGTGTCAGAAAAAAAATATGTTTATTGGGTTAAAATGATGAACCATATAAGACAAAACTGGTGAGTTACGAGCATATTTTTGATTATGTCATTGCTTGTTACGAAATGCAAAAAATTATAGATAGTATTGATTTTAATTGTACAAAAATTACTTAGGTTTGAGTAGAATGTTGATTTGATTGAATGTTGAGTTGATAAAATGTTGTAAGCGGGGTTGATTTAAATAAAGTAAGTTTATTTTTTAGTCTTTCTCTTGATGCCCTGATCAGGTTCATAGGTATAAAAATAATTTCACTTTAAAATTAAGAATATAGCCATGAAATTAAAGAATGTGTCATGTGACCACTATAAGGCTATAAACATAATTTTAATACTTGACACTGAAACATAATAACCTCTGTGAATAGCGGATACCCATTGCCATCTCCTTCAACCTCTTACTGTCTGTTAATAAATGCGACAGCTCATTTCGGTTTTACTAGAAATAAGTTGACGCTTTATATTTAACTGTACTAAAAGTTAAGTTAATTTTCAAATTCGCATATCAATTTCAACTAAACTCTGTAAAAAAATAATTTCCTTCTGACAAGGTAGCTAAGACAGCGTGTTGGCTACTTTAACTTTAAAATAAGTTTTTTATCAAGTCTACATTTTCTGTTCGCTGTAATTTCACAAACCTTTCTTTTAACTCGAAAATATTTTAATATTTTTTCCTTACGAAACAAGTTGCAAATCTTTACTGTTTAAGGCTCCCAGATGTAAAGGCATTTCTAAAGTCACTTACTAAAGTTTTCACTTTGTGGCTTAAGAAATAATAAAGTACTCTAAAGAATGGAGAAAACAGTTTAAGTCAAATCCCTTTTACTATCAAATTTACTTTGAAATCAATTGATAGATATATTTGTAATTGAAAACTAATAGCATTTTGTATGTTGCGACATCAAAGCTAATCCAAATGTCTATCTCGCATATAAATTAACAAATGTATATAATTTACGACGCACCCCGTCCACACGCCCTGCGCCGTGCTCGACTTAGTAGGTATTCATTGATAAACTGTTAAGTTTGTTCTCATGACTACTTCTATTATTAAATACTAGTAGGTGAGAATTTCTTCGCCTTTTCAAGATTGATGACGCTTTTGCTTTCCAAAAATGAATGAAAATGAATTTCCAAAGAATATTTTTAGTGCTTGGCGCGAATAATATTTTTAGTGCTAACGTGCTCCCCACGTTATCTTACGTGTATCATATTTTACGATCCTAGGGCCAATAGTTGCGACTGCGCGTTGATTAATCAGTCAAGTTCTCCTTTTATAGATGTAAATTTTGATATGAATACATGTACTCAAGCTAAGAGATCCAATTAATAAAATGTTTGAATATAATTTAAAATATAAATAATCTCCCAAGACCCTCTACGTCCTTGTGGGGTTAACCATATCACTTTTCTAGACCTGAGTTAGATCAAAATAAAAGTTTTAACATGATTATTTCTCTGAACACATTCTAATACATATTCTTCAAAAATCGCGTTCATGTCCTCGACCGTTACCGAACCCCACTGAAATGTAATAAGGTAAATGGACCCTTAAATTATCTTTTACTCGTCAGGTCTACCAAATTGTGCGGCGCAGGAAAAACATTTCTGTTACGAATTTTTAGATACAGGATAACGGAAATATAAAATGTTGCTTTTCTATTGTTGCTAGTAACTTATCTGTCTAATGAATAGGTAATTTAGAAATCTTAATTTAAATTGCATAAATCTAAACTCCCACTCCCTCTCTCTCGTCATCAAATAACATTTGTTGCATACAAATAATAACAAATAAAAATACCATATAAGTATTGTATTAAATTATTATAGCAAAGTTCTTCTCGGCCACGATAAAACTATCATTAAAAAATATCAAATGAAATACAAAATGCGAGCTTTCAAATGGATAAAGTGAGCCAAAGTGATTTGCCATGTTGCGGTCAATCGCAATCTACGCTCTTGCCCTCATCTTGTCTTTAATATTGATGCCTTGAAAACTTTATTATATTAAGCGGTTGATTTTTTTAACAGTGTTATTTTTATATGTGTTCAAATCGTTTAACATGTATAGATTGAACTTCTAAACCTTATAGAGAAAACGATAGGTGCACTTCACTTCAAGATTTATTACACGCAATTTCAGTTCGTTTCTCATAGCAGGTATCGATGAAATTGCTGATTGAAATCTTGTTAATATGTTGACTGTTAATATAAATATTATTTGGAATAAACGTAAATTCTTCCACTTTGAACAGGGATTGCCTCTGAGTTCTACTATATACGTTGATAGTATATCCGTAGTGGATCTATAAGATTGTGCGGAACCTGCTAAGTAAGCTCGTTACTCCACATATTGTGTTCCCATATATTTGTCGCACTACAAAAACTATGGGACAAAATACAAGGAACTATTTGTGGTACCGAGGCCCAACGGCCGCGAACAAAGAAAACGGATAATTAAACGCAAGCAACGTGAAAAGAGATTTTAATGAACCTCGACGTTCCCCACGTAATAAGAGTTTATTATAAACATAAAAGTCTCATAATTAAATTATAAGAGCATGAAAAACGCAACTCAAATTATACTACTGTGCCGGTGAATATTTTTTAAGACGACTTAATGAAACAAGCTGGAAATTAAATCAAAAACAACTTACAAAACTATAAAAATTTAATAAAAATATGCTGTGTATTTACTTAATGTATTTTGTACTTTATACTTAACATAGCTAATACTACTCTTATATACTTGTTTCACAGTACGATGTGATTTTTGTAAACAAAGCTTTTTACGTTAAAATTCGTAAATTTCAAAGCCATGTATGGTAAATGACCTTTGTTTACAATAATCATATCTTGCTATGCAACAAGGTATTAAGTATTAATATCCCATCTTTACAAAAATTTACATATGTTTTACACAAATTCATTCTAATATTAAAAAGTAAAGTAAAATGTTTTTATTTAAAGAACTCGACTTAATCTTGTAATATTGCATGCCAGTTTCAAAATTAAAGCCCTCACTGACATGATAGTAATTGAAAACTAATAGAATTTTATGAGGTTCTGAGATCAAAGGTATCTCAAAGGATATCTGTTTCGCATATAAATTGACAAATTTGCTTCCATTTACACCTTCACTTCATACAGGCTGAGAGGCCGGGCTCAAGTTCGTTAATAATTTATAATCCCTCAAGTTCATTTTCATGACTGACTATAATTATTTAATGTTGAAAAAATGAGGATATAACAACTAGCATAACAGTTCTTACTGTTACTTTATTTTTCTATTAGTACCATCTTTACTTTTAAAGCAATAAATTCACATAATATGCTTTCATTCAACAAGTTTCTGAATGCTGGAAACGCCGCTATGCTATGTATTATACTGTAAAATATCGAATATTAGTTAAATACAATTTTAATGTGCAAAGTTTATCTACAATTGACAAATAGTTATTCGATATTTAAGTCATATAATATGTAAGCCATACATTGATGAATACTATTATGATGTACAATATAATATATGTTTTATTCATTCATTCATTTGAGGCTCTACAGCCGCGGGTGGGCCTGCGACTGACTAAGTAAATTTTTCCATATCGCTCTACTTTGGGCTTTTTGTCTTTAGCTCTTGACGCCATGCAATATAATACATATGCAATAATATTATCATCAACTAGAATTTGATTATAATGACATTAGAGGAAGCGGATATTAGTAACAATTACTAATTAGTATCATCTAGTTGTACAAAAAATCAAAAAGAATTCGATTAAATTACAATCAGAAGGAACAAGCGCATTTTGAAGCCACTCTGTTGGCGGAACTCTCTTATTATGAGCCCGCACGACTTGCTACTTGAACACGTCGGCTTGCCACAATCTTAACAGGTCCTTTATTACTCTACCATTCCTTTAATTTCCGTTCCTCCTCCACCCTTATTTGTAGGTCAGTGAAATGTAATAATAAAAAATTTCTCGAAGCCGAAAAGCGTATTTACTGTCACGTAATAAGTGCGCATTACATATCTGTCACTTTCATATTTATTCGCTTTTATTCCCCGGAGATTGGTATTTTGTCGAGAGCGTTTCGTTAATACGCGTTTAGCGAGTATCTCAGCGTAATTATTACGAAGTTATAACATTCATTACGTCGGCTCCACCTTTCCCTCCCTTCATATACCGACATGGTTCATATGATTAAAAAACCTACCCTCAACCCATATTCGGTTTCACTCTTAATCAATGTTTGTAAGCGTGTAGCAATTAAATTATAAGGTAAATAATATTCAGACCTGAGTTTTATTACCATCATTTTTATTGCGATATTTAAACCTTCTTTCGGATTGATTTTTTTCAGCAATTATACACTACACTTATACACTAGACATCTAAGCATATTTCAATCTCTACATACACGTTAAAAGTTCCAATCCGGTAAGGAAACCCCGTAACGACCAGAGCCGAGACTTCTAAGGGAGCCCTGGAGCTGAGTTACTCTTAAAGAGGTCTAGGATAGGCGCCTTCTGCGCTCTGCCACCTCAAACCCGGTGAAACTGTAGATGGTGCCTCCTCCAGGCAAACAGTGACCAAAAGAAACATATTAAAATTAACTTATTTTATATAAGTGACAACAATGAAGTCTTTTAATTATGTAACACTTAAAACATATTGAATATGTTTTTAAATATTATGGTAATGACAGTAATTACAACGTTATTTAAAAAAAAGTCGATTCAATATTTCGATTAACCGATAGAGATTTCAATTTCCTTTAGTCACGTGCGCAGGGGTATCGGATCCGGCGGTTGGCTCAGACGGTAATGAGCGAGCGGATGGCAATTTTGCTAGATGGGCTTTTGGTTACAGCACCACTTTGTTTTTACGTAAATACTCCTTTAATATTCTCCCATACTCATATAAAAGTTACGCACTGTAACGTATTAAAAATATACGTTCACTAATAAAAAATATTTTAGTTTTATATTAAAACAGTAACTTCTCTTAAGCCCATTATTGAAAAGATCAAGATTGTTACTAAGTTAACATGTATTCAGTGAGGCAAAAGTTTTCAATGAGGTTCTCGGGTACTAAAATATTCATTGTTAAAGTTATAGATAGTATAAATCTATGTTTTTCACTTCTTATCAAATTTAGATCTTATATAGCCATACAAAAGGCGGATACCATTACCACAATTTGATTCCATTGTATCAGCAGTTTTAAAGCAGTAGCAGAACCTGTTTCGCGAATATGCGGATTTGAACGTAATTACCACGTATACGAGTGTCGAATGGAGTAATAAAATATTTTTACTATTCTGCGTTTCGTCTGAAGAGCAAGGAGGTGTCGTTGTGCCTTGTCTCTTCTGATTCCGTACTCATTATGTGTAAATTTTATGACTGTTGGTTGCTCTTTTGATCGTGTTTACATAACAGTAAATGTCCCTTTTGCCCGTTTACCCCCATGTACTATAAAACAAACAAACCAGCCTTATAAAAACTTGAAATATCTTAGTTATAAGCGGTGCACGGTAACTTTCAAAGATACTCATCCTTTTTGCCCGAGGGACATCCGTCTTTTGATACGCATCGGATATAATTTCATTCAGAAATAAGAAATAACTTGGCTATTACTCAGAGAGAGTATACCTGCACAACATTAAAGAAAAAAACAAAAGCGGGTCGCACTGAAATTCAATTTGGAAAATATCATGGGGATGCAGAGCCTTTGGAACTATTCCATTACAAGTAAATTCTTTGTTACTAGGTCGTACCATGCGACTACATTTCAAGCTAACTATTTCTGTGGTACTTTTATTACCCGTATTACGTATGAAAGAAAACACAACAATCAGCTAAATTGATTTCTTACCCTCATAAAAAATTCCATATAGCTTTAGTACTTCTTGTATAAAAATATGAAATCTATCCTCATATTTCGTACGCAATTATCCTAAACAACTTTGCATAAACTCATTTCGCGGTAAATTGCCCTGGCTCCTCATGAGGTACCTGTCTTTTAAATTAATAAGGAAAGTTTGTGGTGTATTTTGCCTAACACAGTTGTGTTATATATTTTAAAAATATATAATTTAAATTGACTACACTGACGATTATGCTAACGTCGTGAGCCTAACAACTGTGATGTCATAAATAAATAAATGAATATGCGCTCACGCCCGTAACCCGGAGGGGTAGGCAGAAACCATGGATTTCCATTTTTTTTTCTTTTTCCACGTTTTTTTTTTTAAATAACAGGCTTACTTTATTAATATACTTGAATTCTATAACTATATGAACTTGTAACATAATATAAGAAGAATTTTAGCCTATCACTATATTGTTAACTACGCCCTTACACATAAACAAAGTTGTATCTTACTTTCTATTGAAATTTTCCCAAATCTACCTTTTCAGTTAATAAATCAGAGTAAGAATCTTGAGGGAGTATTTAATTGATTCATAATATTCAGTTATTCAAAATTTTCAATTTTCTGACGTAAGATTAATAAGATTTCTTGGTCGGTTAGCACGATAATGAGTTTCCTGGCTAACAGTTTACCGAGATGGAGCTTTTGGAAGCGACCGCTCGATCCACTGAGGAATCTATTAATCTCAAAACGATTGTTATAAAATTTTATTTTTAGTTAGTTTTACTTTATATTATTTTTAAGTTTTTAGTTATTATGTAACCATGCCATTCAAACAACTATTAAAAATAATTAAATAAATTACAACTGCGGCACAACAACATAAGATCTGATTTAAATGAAGTCACAACGACTTACATATGCAGTCTCACAATGTAACATAGCTTTTACTCTTGCTATACAAAAATAAAGTAGATAGCTCCTTCTACGTGGAGAGTCTAGTGGTCGGCAGAACCGCATTTCTTGCAAATTTCATGTTATTGTGCACGTGTTGTAAATTTAAATTAAAAGGAATATAGAAGTTAAGGTTAGACTCTACATCTGTTACGCACTAATTGATTAAAAATACGTAAAAGCACAACCATTTTAATTTTGTGCTGTAAACAACTGAACAAATGAAATATTGCCATATATACTATTGTCATTTTATATGTAATTCTAATACGCAATTATTTATAATCTTAGTTTACACATTATAAAACACTGTATTGTTAGTTAGTTAAAAGTTTAAACTTAATTCATCGCATCTACAACAAGTTGATATATATCACAAAATTATTAACATCTTACACATTCATAAATTTTATTTAAGTGTAAAAAAGTGAAAAAAAAAATGCAAAATGAGAACGACGAGCATAATACATTGTAATCTGGTCCTACTGCTTTGTCATAGATGTAAATGGTTGTATTTTGATAAACACAATCTTTCTTAACGCTCTTTGTTCTGCTCCGTGCATGTTTTGGTTGAAGTGTCTATTTGTTGTCAAGTGCTCACTGCCACCCAGAAACAGTCACTTTACCTACTGGTACTATGAAGACGCAATATCGGGGTTTTGAAGAAGAGATCTACTCTTTTGTACAAGCATTACTATGTTTGATAATAACTGGACAACATGTTTAACATGCGTCAGCGACATGTTTATTTAAATATCGACCAACTCTTTTTCAATTATTTTTCTTGTACTCAATTTTGAATTTTACTGTTAAGAGCTACTTAGAGGGTTTATTTTTGTTGATTATTAATTTATTTATTTTTTAACCATTGTGACTCCTTCCTACTTGTTTTGAGTTCCCACTTCCACCGGCAGTTCTTATGACTGCGACTATGTGTTTTTTATAAGTTTAAGTGTGCAACGTTATCACATTCTAACCTGAAGAGCAGCCCTCTTCAGTTTGGAATATTTACTGAATTACTAGATCATAATAATATTTATATCATTTATATGTATTTTGTGCAGTGAGAGATATCTTGTCATGTCTAACCTGTTGACCAGTATAAACGCAGTATAGCCATGTAAACATAATAAGGTCGAGTTTTGCACAAGATTTCGCAAAACTAATATTTCTTTTACTTCTCTTAATCTTACCGTTTCCGGCACTTAGGACAACAAACAAATGGTTACAGTTGACATTGTATCAACTTGTAGTGCTAACTTGAGCAACTTGATTCGTTTATGACTTAGTATATGATGCATTATGTTGTTCGCTTTATGTTTCAACTATAAAGCTAAGTGAAATAACATAAATTACGAACACTGCTGCTAACGTCAATGCTATTAAACTTTGATGCTTCCATTCCATCCAAAAATTAATATATTTGGTATAAATAATTTTATTTCATATTATTTGGTGGTGTAATAAACAAAGAGCAGTGGTGGCCCAGTGGTAAAGGCCTCGACTTACGTACTGTAGGTCGCAGGATTGAACCTAGACAGGCTTACTTTGTGATTTTTTTTTCATCACCATTGCATCAAAAACGGTGAAGGAAAACATTGTGAGGAAACCGGGCGTAATCCACCACGCTAGTCCAGGGCGGAGGAAACCCTCCGCCCTGGACTAGCGTGGTGGATTACGGTCCCTTCCCTCTCTCGAAGAGGAGGTCTGTGTTCCTGCAGTGGGGAAACATACTAAAAATGGCTGATTTATTATATTTATTAATAAACAGAGAATAATTTAGTAGACAATGGTATGCAAAGGATGACAATAATGGTTATTGTTCAAAAATTCTAAGTCGAACTCTCATCGTCCATGGAAATATTTTATAAATTTAAAGGTAGAATTTTTTAAACTTTTTCACTAGAGCTTAGTTTAATGTACTCGCAAGTTAAAATTAAATGCATAGTTTTTTAAATCAAAAAGTTGATAGAACATTTGAGTCTATTGTCTCTTTATGATGAAGATTACTTCGAGCGTGGCAGTTCATTTTAAGCGGAGACCTTATAACTTACGCTTCATAGTTTTAAACAGGTAGAAAGCACAAAATAAACAGACTCGACGGAGGCTAATGTAAAAAGTTCACTGTGAACGTAACGCTGTTTTGCTCGCTTCCAAAACAGCCGATTGAATAGGTATTTCGTCATTGTTCGGCGTTGAACTTTGGTTGTTAGGGGAATTCTACTTCCTCGGGGTATTTTCTTTAGTCAACTTTTCCTTTATTGTATTCCTAAATACGGTCCAATCAATACGTAATAACTCTATAATGTAATTGATTAAATATCGTATCGCAGTATTGAGTGAAAGCGTTTTTATTATCGGTTTTTTATTTCAAATACATACAAAAGTTTGATGTGAAAGATGTACGAAAAAGATTCTGAAGAAAAGGGATAGGGAACAAGTAATCAGAGATCATTTTGATAATACCTTTCTTAATTTTAATTTTTTAATTTCCGTCATCCAAACGTCTACGCACACATAAGCATCCTTCTGGCTTACTTGTTTTCTTAATAACTATATTTTTTATGACGGCACCAACCTAGTCCATATAATTTTGGTAAATCAAACGCATCATTTTCTACAACTTTCTTTATTTATCTTACCTGTTTACTTGCTTAAGCACCGAAGCTTACCTTTCTAATATCAATCAATTGAAAAATCATTTGTTTTACTCCGGGAGACAAGCCGGCGATGCGGCTCGCCACCCGTAACGCTCCGTATCTCGGAGTGGCGATAAGTGGATTGCTAAGGCCCGTGTGGCCACCCTGAATGTTTGTGAAGAAATGAGTGTGAAAATCGATGAAGTTTATCCATAATCTCTGCCTACCCTTTTAGCTCACACGCTACACATTGCTCGCCGAATGGATGGCCGATGGATCAGAAAGGTCCTAAAGTGCCGGCCACGTACAGGTCGACGCAACGTAGGTAGGTCTGCTACACGATAAACCGATGATATGGCCAAAATTGTAGGAGCCCACAAGATGAGGACGGCAGAGGACCGATCTTTGTGGCGATCAACGGGAGAGGCCTACGTCCAGAAATGGACGAATATTGGTTGCAACGACTATTTTATTTACTACATAAAATAGATGAGCATGGAACTCGTAAATGTGATAAATATTTGCTTGCATACCATAGGACAAAGGATTTAAAACCAAAAAAATCAAATAAGATATTCATTATTTATATAGATTCCTATGATCCAGAAAAGGAAGTGAATTTAAGTATTTTGCACTAGCGGTTTTTTTTATAATAAAGAATAATATCCGGCATACGATAAAGATTTCGCAGTTCTTTAACCAACATAAAGATTATTATAAATTTGACTTGATTAATCCTTTGACAGAATAAAGCAAGTGTATTACTACTCACGATGTTCCGTTGCTAACAAGATGAAACCATGCTCACAACTCCTTTTTTCTATGTAAGTATTCATTTCTTTAAAATGAATATGCAAGACGGTACGCTACGTATTGTCTTTTGGAGTGCGGCCAACAGTTCACGACTAGGTAATATTTTTAAAATTCAATTTCGGTGAAGCCACAGGGCTCTATACAGACGGCTTAATGTACACCTGGTGAACGCCTAAATGAGATACTGCAAACTTCTTTGGCTGCGCCAAAGTGTGTTATTATTTTGTTCTCATTTTGCTCAAAACGGCCGTGTTTCTTGATTTATTAGTATCATCTTCTATATACATAAAAATGAATTCCTGTCCATTAGTCATGCTCATTCTCAAAAACGGCTGAACCGATTTGGATAATTCTTTTGACCAAAATCGGTATTTTTTTGTGTTATGTTAGGATTATGAAACTTAAATCTTCACGTTAGGCGGCGTTCGTGGCGGACATATCATTATGACAGCTGCGCGCGCATGCATGTCACTTTACTATTCCGTACGGTCTTTTGACATTGTTTTTTTGTGTCATATTTGAAATTGTTTTTTTGTAAAAAGATATACATATATTAATATTTTAAAAATTGCAAAGGGAGTTCGAGAACAGTACCATATAATTTTGTATTGTTTGTATTGTATTATATTCATTTTAACGTTATCATACTGAGGAGGGGTAGGGTTAATATAGTTATCGACGAAGCAGGGCAATCGCTGGGTTAAATATTTACTTCACGCACAAAGCGCACCGATGACTTATGAGCAACGGATAATGAAAATACTCGTGTTAGGATGTTTCGTAAACTTCAAGAATTCATTTTGAAATCGCGGAATCGATTATCAATTGTGGAAATAATCAGTAAGGTTTAGAGGAATATATTTGTATTGTAAGGCAAAGTTCAGCGATCAATCTCTTGAATAGTGTTGTGCTAATATGTAAGTACCGAAATCGGTCTCACCACTAGAATCACTCATAGTTTCTAGAAGTGCTTATAATCGTTTATTGTCGTCAGTGATGGAACAACATGGAAGATAATTTTGGCCGTCACTTTACGCGAGAAGCCCTCGCCGTACGCACGCGATGTAATATGTCAGACAATATAGTCTTCTACAAGACTAATCCATAATATTCATCTGTACCCTCAAGGGATCGAAATCACTACAATTGACAGACATAACCTCACTGTCAGAGTTATTAAAAAATCAATCCCTGATGGATTTCTTCGCAATGCACCATGTGAATGGGCAAGTGCGTTAAATGATATATTCTGTGACATAGAAAAAAAAAACAAAGTTTGTTTTATGCACGCATTTTGGAATAGTTAGTTGTAACATCAATCAACCTGGACTATTAGAGAAAAGAGACTGACTAAGAATCAGCTTAAGAAGATACGTCATAAAGACGACAATTATAGAGTAATAAAAACGTCTGAGTTGCTTGTACGCGTTTCTGATCTTTGTTTATTTACCGGAATTTTAAAAACTTTAACCGGTCACAGTGACGCCAATATTATCGATCTTAATTAATAGTAGTTGGAAGCTTGAATAGGACTGATAATCGCTGGAAAAGTTATAGTCGAATCAGTCTATCTTGCTGGTACGAATTTCGCCGGGTCATCTAATATAACAATAGATTTAAGCAAATCTATGTATATTGTGTATGTGTCTCGACGTTCAAATTTGTGATATTTTAATGGTAAAAAGTTGTAAACGAACAAGCGGTTAATCTGGTGTTAAGTGACCGCTACCCATAGGCATTAAGCAACAGGCAAATGAGTTGCAGATGTGTTACCTATCTTTAATGGACAGAGAATAGATTGTAAAAAGGATATATCCTTCTAAAATTTATCCCCTCCCCCGTCTAATCCTTTTCCCCTTCCGATCCAATCCTTTGTAAGAAACGATTGGAAGGGGACGAGAACTGACACCGGGCCTCCGACACCTCACTCATCAGACGAAACGCAGAAGTATAAAATGCTTCACGCCTGTCTTCTGTGAGGTCATAGTATTTCATTAATCGAGCCGGGTCATTCTTGAAACAGATGTTGTTGTTGCGAGCTCTATCATATGTAGAGATCTAATGGAGTACGTTTCAAGGTAGAGTGTCTTGTTTATAAAATCGTATCGGAAACCTCGCTCCATTTGCACTACTATAACCTCCTCCAACCTATTCCAAGTTAAAAATAAAATCAAATTCATAATACAAAAATACCGTCTCTGTTTACAACGTGAAACTCACGGTTTCAGAGATATTTGCAAAGAGGAATTTATCAAGATCGCGGCCAACGCTTGCGGTTTTGGATGATAGAAACTCGGTTTTACACATACATTCTGAAAAAATCAAATCGAAAAATGACGTAGAAGGACTCTTTTATAACGCCGTAAACAACTATTATTAAATAATACGCAAAAGCAACTGGTATTTGAAAGAAAAAAGGTTTTTTATAACTTTCTGCTAGATGGTGTAAATTAAGGTATAATACGGACAAGAATTGCCTTATAAAATTCAGACTTTAAATCCTGGGATACCGCTGATGCGCTAAGAACTCAGTTTGCCGGCGGTCTAAAGGTGATTTACTTAGTTAGCCACAGGAATATTAAAGTAAAGATAATACAAATAGAACGGATACCTTACGACGCGTAGAGGTGGTTAAAATCCTTCAATAATGTAAGGTTAGGTTTCATTAAAGCTTGCTGGGCATACAGAACTATCTATGTTAATTTTCACACAGCGATTAATGTAACGTAACTGCAGATCGTATTCCGCTGGCTACATTAACGACGTGTACTCTCTGTACAGTCATTTGACGAGCCTCGCTTGCTTTCACTTTTCTAACTCCTATACTACGATGGGATCATTTAGTTGTATTTATCGACAATATAAAATCTGTCTTGCATTTATACAGTATGAAATTAAAAACTAAAAAGCGCTAAGTTTCATGACATAAATTTCTACCTATCATGGCATGGATAATGTGACAAACTATTTAAATTATTGTCATCGATCCTTGTTACGTTTGCAACGTTTTAAATTATTCCGACGTTTTGAATTGGGGGAAAATCACGTTTAAAGATTCCATAACATGCAAACAAACATCCATACCAAGCTAATAAAAAGCGATAACAGAATGTTATCTATGACTTTTGTAAGACAGTACTAATTATAGAAAATAATTGAACAAAAATGCAAAATTTGTGATAATGACAGCATTTTGTCATTATAATTGTAGGTAATGTAACATCAACTTTATTTTTTATTCGCCAGTTGTCTAATGTATTGCATCAAGATGACTTTTCGGTGATGATTAATCTTCTCTGCTAATACGTCTCAATACGTGAAATGCAATGCTAATATTTTATGTTTTTTCTAAGTGCTTTCAAAATGTTCTATTCGTCGGATTTTCTCAAATTTCCTTGATTAAGATTGATAATATAAGATTAGTAATAAAGTAATGGTTAACTACAATAATAACAATAAAATAACTGATACTTGCAGTGCGTTTAATTTCAAAATTACCAGCCATAATTTATTTTTCTCAAATAACCAACCCAAATTTTGTTATAAAGAAAAAGTAATGAAAGGGTTTCTAACACTAACAACTTGAAGTACCTAATCTTAGAAAGTTAGACCTCTTGATATGTGTAGTTAAGGAAGTGCCCTTATCTTTCGAGGATGCGTGCACTTATAACTTTTATGACAGTTATAACGTAACAACTGACAAAGTGGAGCAAGATGCATGGCACATCATACATCGGTTCTCTAAATTTTCTCTTATCTGAGAGATCTTAATTTCAAAATATTGTACACGAGTAGACGAACGTCAAAAGAAAACGTATTAAAAATAATTAAATATCACGTAACTAAATCATCTTCTGACAAATTATCTGTCAACTTGTTGTGTAATTTCACAAAAATAATTTAAAGAATTATTAATATACCTAATATTACATTTAAGTAAAAGAAGCAATAAATACTCCAACCGAAAGTTTTTCAAATATCAGTACTGTTATCTTCGTTATTATGAAAATTTTCCTGAACGGGAGTTCAAAATGCGACCACAAAACTAACACTTCGTGCCAGAGAACAGGCAAAGGTGCAAAGTAAACAGCGAAGGGTAATGTAAAAAGTTCTGTGGACTGGTAACGGTGTATTGTTTACTCCTAAAAGTTCCGCTTTCGTCCTCCAAGTGGTTTAGTTTTGTCGATTTTGTCTGCATCCGATTTAATTTATTTTGATCTAGAAATATCTAAAAATTGAATATGATTGTGTCTGCATATCTCCGATCTCTTTGTTGCGGAGAGTCCCACGAAAGGCCCGGGAACGGGCTGTACGCACCCAACTCAGATGATATGTAAACCGACATACTGCAGCGCACGGGCAGGGCAAGGGAAGGCGTGGGCGCGGCTACCAACAAAATTTATGCTACTACGGACTTTTTTTTGATCTTTGTAAGTTATACAATTCCATAGTACATTATTCTGATCTACTTCGTAGGGATTTTATTTTTGTTTTAGGTTATCGACTTAAATTATCGACTACAATATGTAATACAATAGTTCACAGAGTAAATAGCAAAAAAAAGTCATTTACAAATTTTCACTTATAGAAACTAAACTGTGTTAAGAAGATTGGATAAAATGAAATATTTTTTTCTAATTCTAATACGAGTAGCTTTATCCTTAGTCAAAATAATTATTGTCATCGATCCTTTATAAGGCTGCAAACTTTCAAGTCATACGGACGCTTACAAGGTATAGAAAATTACATCGTAAGATTTCGTTACATAGATACGTACATATCTTGATATATAGATACAGACCAAGCTAACAAAAGTGTGATAAGAAATTGGTTGTATCTGATAGAAATACTTGAATGATGCTCTTCTTTGATGTGTTGTAAGCCATCATTAGCCAGACCCTTATAATCTTTTGCTTTGGCTTGTGCTATTGTATAAGTGCGTTACTACATGTATTCAGGTAAACCGAACTAAAACTGCCAAGATCGTATAGATCTAAGGCTTAGATATAAGGCTATGTAACTCAATTATTCAAACAATAATCTGAGAAAAAGTTATAATATTATTTTGTCATAAATTACAAATTGTATATACTGTCTGCTCTCCCTGATCTATGTATATTAGCCATGTTTTTCGGTACGAAACTCGTTGACACTCTAGCGTGGAGGTAAGAGAGATTTTTTTTAATAAATAACCATGACAGCATTAAAAATGCAGCTTTAGAATATTATACTAATAGCGCTCCTTGAAATCCTCGCTTATGCGCCTACTAATATTTATATAACGCAACTATAAATATTTTAAGCGCACTATGCATTGAGTAATATTTTTACGTCCCATATCGGTGCACAGAGATGGAAACGTAAAGGATCCTAACGATTTTTGAATACTTATAAAGAAATATAATCTCTTACGTTCAAATTATTCCTAATTTCTATGTATGTTCCCGAACTTATACTTTATCAATATTAATAAATAAAATAATCAAATAATTTGGACACTAATGTTTAACTTCTAACATTGGATTTAAAAAATCACTGGTACCGTCAGCTCAGCAAGAAATGGGTGCGTACTACCAAAATGCAGTGGAAGGCCAGAAGGCTCAGATATATCGTCTGTTAATGTTCTTTGAAGATTATTTATCTGCGCCGTCCGCACTAACGATGAGCACCTCTGGACTTCATCACTTTAACAAGATACACTCTACGTTTACACCACTCTTCTTATTTATCGCATTTTAGAAATATTTTTTGCCCCTCGGCTCGCAAACAAAAGAAAGCACTTGTGACAAAGAGCTCCATTCAAACCGTTTTATTGTATTAGATTTACATATATATAAGAGTTATCGTTTTGAAAGCTGTTTTGCAAGTTTATAAACATATAGAAGAGCTACCTACAGGCAATACTCATCTTGGAAGACATTCCACGAAGAGAGGCTGTCTTATATTAAAGAGTGTCTTTTAGCAACCTTCAATAGATGTATGTTTCAATAGATGTATGTATACTTTCCATAACCACAACACAACAGTCAATGGCAATGGAAACAACCAAATAGTAGTACCTGTATTTTTTTAAAATATAGGTACGCTGATGCGCATGATTATTTGTACAAAATCGCAATTTAATATAAGAATCTGATAACTGTTGTACCAATTTATTCTATATATATAGTTTCATTAAGTATCAAAAAAGTTTGGAGATAATTTGATAGAGGTTATGCACCCTTTTATCTAAGAATGAAATAAATATTGCTGTTATAACTTTTATATTACATTATAAATTCAATTTCATATATTTATTGTTTGTATTCAGGCTAAAGCAAATTCAATAAAAATGAAACACTACATTCGACTTCTTTCGTGAAAGCATTCGTTTGTATTGAACCTTTTTTTCTTTTTACCGATTGCTAACCTTTTCATTGGAAGGTTTACATTTTACTTCAAAGCGTCGTCATGTGTACGTTCACATGCTATTTATTTCCGATTTTCTATTTATTTTCCACTCCGGCTCCAGTGTGATCACTTGGAAACATATTCGCCTGAAGACGTTTGGCGTTAACGTCCATACAATGAAGTTATTTTCTTTTAAATACAACAATTAGAATTTCGGTACTCGGTAATGTCTGATGCTTATTCATATTATATAAGTTTAAATATGAATAAGTAAATTAAAGTTAAGTTGACCTGAATAATAAGTTCATTATTCTCGTTTTTCTACATTTAAGGATGTGCAAGCAAGCTTAAATCTGCATAAATCTAATATAACATAGAAATAAATAATAAACAAAGCTAGGTTTGTTAGGAGCTCACATTGGGATTTAATTTTATTAATCACGGGATCCCAAGCAGGTGTGGTAGTATACTCAGCCATCTTCCCTATTTAAATTAGAATGATACTTTTTTTATATTTGTATCATCCTGGGTAGGAAGCGATGTTCTTTTGCGAGGACTTGTGGTTTATCAAATCTTATATAATGGCGGGAGCTGTTCAAAATATGATCACAGACTGAATTAAATCCCAAACCAAGCATACAACTGCAAGATCTCAAGATACTTTGAGTTCATTTTGCATATATTGGAGCAGAAAAAATAATTTAAAATAAGAGGGTACTTCGCCAGCACCTTTGAAATTGGGACGTCAGCCACTTCAGTCGATCCCCCGTGACCAGGAGCGGCGTAAAGTACTCGAAACATCAGGAACAGAAAACGTAAATTAAACGCGATAAAATCCGTAAAATTAGTTAATTATTCGCATAAATAATAATAATTTCAGCTTTCCATTCTAAATATATATGTAAATATTAATAAACATAAAAGCGCTGACTGGGATAATAATAGCTATAAGTTTAAATATTTACACACATATGGTATTTGCCAAAAAGCTTACAAAAACATGTCAGTTTTGTTCGCCGCCGTAACAGAGCTTAACAAGTTAGGCGTTAATACGATTTACTTATATCAAAGTTAGGCTCGTAGTTTGTTTGCAGAGCTCGGTCCCAGAACCAGTCGACTATAAAGGGTTATTTATTTTTACATTTCGTAACCTTGTACACTCAGAAAACGGTTCTATTAGAGTTTTCGTTTGATTATTTATTCTTTAACAAACTGAGCAGGTAAAATATTGTTTTAATTTAATAACCCAAACTTATATTAATCTTTACTTTTTTAACTTAGGTACCAATACGGCAAATAGTAACCAGTATCTACATTTCACTGTGTTTAATACAACAAATGTATGAATGTAAAGTTGAGACTGTTCTTTACCCGAGAGTTAACCGAACATGAAATTTCCCAGAAATCTAATTCCAAATTAGTAATTCTTGAAACACACAGATGCGTCGTCGAATTATAACCTGTATGTGACAAAAAAGGTACCCTCAGCTATATATATTCAAACCCTTTTTTGTTTTGATTTTAAAATAGAGCAATATTTCAATATGTTGTGCGAGCATGTTGTGTTTTGCAACAACAAAAAGAAAACAAATATTTATTTTGACAAATCCATTCGAGTATGAACTACTAAATACACAGAAAGGGATCGAATCTACAGCGGAAGGTTTGGCCTCGTGTTTTGAATATGTCACAAAAGCCGACCGGATTTTGGTTACAACAGACGTTTGCTTAGGGTTTGAATTCATTCACTAGCATCGAATCCACTGCTTCCCTTATTTGCGCACATAGTAAAGGTCAAAGCCCAACACCAATCTAGTTAATGAAATATTGAGATGCTCTTTGGTTCTGTTTGGAAACACTTAAATTAAATCCTGTTATAAAACGGTACGTTTAACAGGTATATCTAGTTTAAGGATATAATCTTGACATAATATATTCTGTCTTCTTTCATTTACGTTTATAATAAATAATCTCTACTACAAGTTAGTACGTAGGCATTGAAAGCAGTTTCGTTTTATTCTATAGGCACCTAATATGAGTGAACTGCAGCTGGTATGCATGCTATCAGGTAGCTCTAACAAAACCGAAATTACAGTAAAAGTGGACAACAGGCTTTCGCTCATTAAGCTTTCGATAAAATTAAAGCAGTTTTTTTTATTATAGAAGACGGCAAAACCTTAGTAGACTTGCAAAGGTCAATATTTTACAACCTTACCTTACCTACACAATGTTTTATGTTTTATGTCATTCCTCGATTTCTTTTGTTATTCTTTTTAAAATGGTATAATATTTGCACACAGAATGGCCACATGTA